>AYEL01085610.1:0-23309 GCA_000484575.1 Olivierus martensii | reverse complement strand
CTGACTGCAGCCCTGATGAGTACGCAATCGCACTGACTCATACAATACACACATACAGAGTGCCTATCCAGGTACCTAATACCTATAATTCAAAAATAAATATACTACGAACGTAAAAAATATGTTTTTGTAAAATAATTGTATAGTAATGTAATAGCTATAATTTAAAAATGTTTTCATTTTGGTGGGAGGGCTGCAGCCCTTATGGGCGAGCCGCCGCTGACATACACATAAACCTAGTGATATTTAAAAATGTATATATAAATACATAGTGTGTATAAATACTAGTATATATTAATGTGTTTAAAAATAAATAAATAAATATATATATATTATTATTAGTGAAGATATATATATCATATCTTCGCTAGGTATTTGTATATATACTGTATATATACATACACACAACACGAACACCTAGTAAAGATTTCTTGCGAAAATATCAAAGGAATTAAACTATAATTTATGCATTTTTCACTTTAATCGTGACACTAAAAAATAGTACAGTACAACATTAGATATTATCATTATTTATATTGTAAATTGATTTAATTTAATGGGATACCATACTGTAGTATAGTATCCCATTAAATTACTGTGTGCATACTGTATTCAACTAGATACTTAGGCTTTTGAATTGGAAAAGTTTTGATTTACCAAAGAAATATTTAAAAACTAAAGTAAATATATATATAAATATGCACAATAATTTGCGAAATTTCATTTATTTTTATTTTTTTCAAAATGTACATAATTTTCTTTTAAAATTTTTCTTTTTAATTCCTGATGAGTTTAAAATCCTTATAGATATACTGTATACTGGATATTGTATATTATTTTATAGTTTTTTTTTATTTAATTTTTGTTATATTTAGTAATTAAAAAATACGAATTTGCATTTTCCAGATATACAAATGAACAAGGAGAATTTTATTGTTTTATTAATTTCTTTAATGATATTCTCATCCTATTCTTGGCCAATGGTAATTTCAATTCTAACATTCAATAATTTAATGAAAAATAATAATATTGATAATTATTAAAATTTAAAATGTATTGTAAATATATTTTAGATCAGTAATGAAATTCAGGAAGAAATTCAATGTGCATCTGATAATGATTGCAAATCAAATGAATGTTGTGCATCTACAACATATTTCCTTTATCCTTTCCCAACTTCAGTCGTCTGTAAGTATAAGATACAATTTTATTATCTCATATTTTGAGTGCAGACTGTTTTAATGTTATATTTCTAGAGTTTTCTTCCCATAGCGAAATAGAAATAATAATCATTATATATATATATATACAATATACATCAAATTTGATGGATTTACTTCTAAATTTACATGTTTGTACCCCATAATTACATGTTTTAGAAAGGATTACTGTAGTTCACTCAACTTTACCTATACAATAATCTTTTCTAAAACCAAATAATCCAAATTGGTTGATTACGGAGCCCATCACAAGCTGAGCCAATACCCATGATGGGATCAACCGAATGGTCGAAGAATGGGGTTCAAGGGGCCGAGCCCGGACCCTTTCTGAAAAACTGGAGATGTGGCACTCGGATTTGAACCCGGATCCTCCAGGATGGTAAGACAAAGCTTTACCACGCGGCCATCCGGCCGATTAATCCAAATTTGGCGAATCTATTAGAACATACTATTTCTTTAGTAATTTTTATTGTCTGTCCTTAGTTGTATGTTAGTCCCATAAATTCCCAAATTTACAATATCAATGCCACGTAATTATGTGTTTTATAATTAAAAAATATCACATCACATGATATCTTGCAACAGAATTAGCAATTTTTTTTATGGCTCGGTTTTACAATATCCATTTAAAGTTCTTGTTAGCTTTAACCACCAGTTATCTGTTTTACAATTGTTAGATCAATGTCAGTAATTGCCAATTAGCATTTATCTAACAATTTTAAAATAGATAACTGGTGGATTAAAGCTAACAGACACTTCAATGGGATTTTATAAGTCGCCCTAATCGAATATTGCATTATTCGAACTCGCACTAATCAAGGCCTACCTATATAAAATTTTATATATTTATTTTAAAAATTTATAAAAGTTCAACTTGCATTAATCGAATATTTGCTCTCACTAAGTGAAAAACAGTATCATTTTTATAAGTCGCCCTAATCAAATATTGCATTATTCGAACTCGCACTAATCGAGGCCTACCTATATAAAATTTTATATATTTATTTAAAAAATTTATAAAAGTATTAAAGCAAGATATCTTAAAATAAAGTTTAATTATTTAAACACTTTTATATATGGTGTAGATTCCGTACGGTGTTAATATCAGTGATAGTTGTCGAAATCTTATTCTGTCACTATTGGAAAGAGATCCAAATAAAAGAATAACTTTTGAAGATTTTTTTAATCATCCTTTTATTGATTTAAAACATATGCCTTCTTCTGAATCATATCAAAAAGGAGTACGTTAAAAAATTTTTCTTTTTCAAACAATTAAATAATAAGAATTATATAATTATAACTTAAATTTTATATAAATTTAATGTAGGTTAAACTAATTCAAGAAGCAATACAGAATGACAGTTCTGGTGATTATAATAATGCTATTCAGTTATATTGTGAAGGTTTACAATATCTAGTTCCTTTTGTTACATGTAAGAAGTTTGATATAATTTAGTTTTTATAGATTATTGTTAAAATATTAACATTAATATTTGTATACAATTCTGTAAATATTATGTTTCTATTTTGAATATTATATTAATAATTATATCATTGTTTAAAATTTTTGGTTTGATTTTCAGCTGAAAGAGATTATAAGCATAAACTAATTTTACAACAAAAGGTAAGGATTAAAGCTTACATATATTTTTATAAACAATGATACAGGCAATCTCTGACTTACATAGTAGATCATTGGTTTGAAAGTTTTATCTGATAGTTTATAGTTTACTCAAATTTTTCGTCGTGAAATTTTTTTATAACTTATACAAAATTTCATAATATTAATACTGATAAATATAATTAAATCTAATTCAGTCAATTTAAAAAGAATTAAAAATTCATTTGTATTAAAAATGCCATTGAAATATACTAATAAATGTAAAAATCAATAACATAATATATAAATCAGTTTTTCTTCTCTCTAATAATAATCACACAAATTTTCCAAATTATTGAAATTGATAATATAAACTATTGATATGTTAATTGTTTATTTTAAATAATATAAATAATTTTTAGGATAATAATGTGTTAATTTATGCATTATAATTATAATGTACATATTTTGATATATGGGAATTCCATTCACTTGAATTTAAATACAGTAGAACCTCAATATCTTGAATCTCAAGGGAACAAAAAAAATTTGATATAAAGAGTTTTCAATATATCAAGGTTTAATATTAAATAAAGATTTTTATGTCAATAATACATACTGTAGTTTTTAATACTGTATAAGACACTCTTTTTCCATGAAAATTGGCATCTAAATACTCCTGCATCTTATAAACCAAAGCTTGAAAATATCACAAAATAAACATGATCATACTGACAAAAACCTATCAACAATTAGAAGTGAAACTTAGAAAACAAAACTACTATGCAGCATGTTCAGTATTATGAGCATGCACAAAAAAGTTCTGGTTATTGGTAACACATTTATGTTCTTTTGTTAAATTTAAACCTTTGTTTAGACTCTGAAAGCGAGGAAAAATTTGTAAGTATTTTTAATTTCTGTAGCACAAAAATTATAAACTACTTCAAGATAGCGAGGGTTTTGAAGAAAATACTTTGAGATAACTATTGAAATTACATTGATTTAATGCCAAAAGTGCACAGAAAAATTTTTTCCACATACCAAAGGTTTTGAGATAGAGAGGTTCGAGATAACAAGGTTACATTGTATCTGAACTATTTTTTATTCTCAAACATTTTGTATGCAGACCAAATTTAAACATGATTGAATTGAGACTTGCATACACAGGGTGTGTAATTGAATTTCCCTTACAGGGTGCACCAGCTAAATCCGGACAAATTTTAAATTGAATTTCCCGCCATATTTGACGTCAGCGCTACGATGCTGCTGACGTTTTAGTAAGCCAGACAGACATGTCAGCGCTACGATGCTGCTGACATTTTAGTAAGCCAGACAGATGATGTGTTTGAGGATAAATACAAAATAACACTAACTTCATTTGTGTTGTGGACTAACCATTGGAGTAACCATCTTAATTGTGTATTCGACGAGGACAGGGAACCTCTGAAAAGTGATCACCTTACAAAAAGTTTGTTTTGCTATCATTCATTGAGAAGACCAATATTAACGACGAATGTTACAGAAACTAACATAGTGTTAGTAGTGTTAATTAATTGTAAAGTATATAATTTTCTGCTTCTAATAAAAGATAAGTTGTTTAATTGTTAGTAGTGTTAATTAATTGTAAAGTATATAATTTTCTGCTACTAATAAAAGATAAGTTGTTTAATAATGGAGCATTTTTTCGTTAACGTATCTTCATTGACCCATTGGCTGGAGACCCATGAGGTTATAATCAAGATCAGCGCCAAATCAAGGGCGGACGGGGCGCGGTGCCCCAATCCTTACAGCTGCAACTTGCTTCCTAAAGAATTCTGGCCTCCTAACATAGGATACGTTTTGGTCTAAAGAATTCTGCCTCCTAACAGTCCAGATTTCTTCCTTTGGACTATTACGTATGGAGCAGTTGTTGAAAGGGTCTCTAATAGGTCGAGACATCTTAATGTGGCATCTCTCCAAGCCGCTATTGAGGCAGCATTTTTAAACCTGGACAAGTAGGCGTTGGGGCATGTCATCATTCATTGGCTGGAGACCCATGAGGTTATAATCAAGATCAGCGCCGAATCAAGGGCGGACGGGGTGTGGTGCCCGAATCCTTACAGCTGCAACTTGCTTCCTAAAGAATTCTGGCCTCCTAACATAATTTGAATCCTTTGGACTATTACGTATGGAGCATTGTTGAAAGGGTCTGTAATAGGTCGAGACATCTTAATGTGGCATCTCTCCAGGCCGCTATTGAGGCAGCATTTTCAAACCTGGACAAGTAGGCGTTGGGGCATGTCATCACATCCAGTCAAGGATCGACAGAAAGAATTACATCGAAGTAATTTTAATCTAAAGGGATCCCAAATTAATGTGCAAATGATAATTATAATTCTTTTTGTTAAATAAAATTTTGTTTAATTAAATTGTTTATTTTGTCTGGATTTAGCTGACGCACCCTGTATATATTTGAATTTTGAACTTAATAATACAACAGTATTATTGAATCAATTTTATCCTATAATACTGTTATTACTATGAAATGCATTATTTTAATTTTATATTCAGTAAAGAAATAGTAACATTTATATTACTTTTGTTAAATTTGTAAAGTGCAAATATTTATCTAGTGATTAACATTTTAATGCCCAAAGACTATACAAAGTTAGATAATTATATGGTGCATCCAACCCAATATGGTATATGAATGTGTTTAAAACTGTATTGATTGAATTTCCCATAAAATTTTTGGATTGGTATTTCTGCTGTTGTGACATAGAAGCTGTAGTATAATATTTGCAAGTTTTGCCATCAAGCATTGGAAGTTCATTTTTTAATAATTTTTTTATGAATTGTATACTTACAGTATTGTGAAATGCATGAAAACTTTATAAAATTTTATTTAATATGCATTTAAAGAATATTAATTTATTTATTGGTAGAATTTAGTAGATTTCAAGCATAAAAGATTATTTATACCTACAATAAAATTTTTAAATATGGAATTTTTCATATTTTGTTAAAGCTATATTAACTAAATGCTGATGATCACAAGAACTTTAAAACCATCCTGTTACACTCACAAAAATGCACACAAAAAACAAAGCTCTAAACAGGATAAATACTTTATTACCAGAAACGCTTTCGACCTTATCAGTGGTCAACTTCAGCTGTAATGAATATATTCATTACAGCTGAAGTTGACCTACTGATAAGGTCGAAAGCGTTTCTGGTAATAAAGTATTTATCCTGTTTAGAGCTTTGTTTTTTGTGTGCATTTTTGCTGATGATCAATATCAGTAGGTCAACTTCAGCTGTAATGAATATATTCATTACAGCTGAAGTTGACCTACTACATTTTAGCTGATGATCGCTTTTTTAATAATTAAAAACTTATTAAAAATAGTATCATAATCATTTCTGTTTTTAGTTAAATGACTCACATAATCACTTTTCATTTTTTTTTGTTAAAAATAAAGTTTTCTTCAATCATAAAGTAAACAGAAAGATTTTTATGAAATGAGAAAGATATTAAGAAATGTTGATAAATGCCAATCAGTGAAAATGAACTGGAAGAGTGTATATCTGATTATCAAATGTTAAAATATATTTATACAATAAGCAAAAATATTAATTATAATAAACATAAAGATAAAAGTTACAAATCAAATTATTATTTAATAAAAATTTCTAATATAAAAAATTCATAAATATCATTTTTATCTGAGTCTGGAATCTAATATGCCAATTCATGTAACTTCTTAAACTTCATTAATATGAATCAGATGTATGTGAAATTTCTAAAGGGTTGAATACTTATGCACTTGGAAGGTTGAATGTAAAGTTTTAAAAATAACTAATGTTTAAAAAATAAATTTTTTACAAACTGAATTTGCCTTTTAATAATGTGTTTCCATAATTTTTCATTATATTTCTATAAAGAAATAACTATTAAATCTTAACAGTATTATTATTTTTGATCTTAATTCTTATCTTTATAAACTTAATTATTCTATGTTATATCTTACTCTCTACAAATGATTACAATTAATAGAATTTTATTAAAGTAATATTACTGACAGATGAATATATGGGTAATAATGAGAGAGAACTTTTTTAAAGTAATTTTATTAATCAAGATATTATAATAATTTTTAAATTATTTTAATGTTTAATTAATTGAATTGAAATTATAAAAGCTAATATGGTTAAAAATGAAATAAGAAAGACATTTCAATGAAATATGATTCTTTTGCTTATTTTGTGTAGCATAGTTTACAATAATTAAAGAACTGCAAATCAGTTTTTATGTAAATTATTTAGGAATTTATAAATTTAATTTATTAATATTTTTTTAAATTATTTAATTTTAATAAAAATTTAATATAAAAATATTTTTTTTTTTTTTTTTTTTGTTTTTTAAGATAGAAGAATATATGAATAGAGCAGAAGAATTAAAAGTTATTGTGAAGGCTTATTGTAATAAAACTACTAGAAAAGAAACATCAGCTGAATTAGGTAGATTAAAAATATTTAATTACTTATTAAGTACAGTAATAGCCTGATTTATGTAAATTCAGAAATACGTAACTTCTTGTCCTGCCCCCTCGTCCATTTGCTTGTTTCACAATTACATATTGCATATATATATATATATATATATGCATATTTCATTTACTGATTTGTTGATTAAGAATCTTTAATTACAATTGCATTTTATAAACTTTTATAATTTATTGTTTTCTTGGTAATAAAGAGCCAGTCTAATACATATGTATCTGAAATTAGTTTTGGAAATCTTTAGGTACCCCGACTTAAATTATGCATCCCGGTCCCACCTATTATGTAATACCAAGATATCACTGTGTTTATATACATTTTGAGTCATTTTTGTCATATAACAACAACAATAGACAAGTTCTTATATCACACATATATCATTTCTTACAATATTTAATTATATAAATTTTCATATATAAATTATTTCATTGTATATTGAGTTTAACTATCATTCTTGACTACAGAGTCAATTATTTAAATTGGTTAATCAGATATTTATTCTACACAATAAACTAATAAAGATATAATATGATAATGAAATAATTAAAATATAAATTCCCTGTGGAAATAATTGGAACTAAATCTCAATTTTGTTATGTTAAAGGATTGAATATTATTTTAAAGTGCTATGATAATTTTTGGTGTTTATTCTAATATAGATAAATCCATCCTTTATTAAGTCTGAAGTTTGGATACAGAGTTCAATAAAATATTAATTTTTTCTATAATTATTATGCAAAGTTATGAATAATAACATATAAAAATTGGATATTTATATTTTATTATATTTTTATAAAATATAAGAATTGGAAAAAGTTTATTAAGTAATAGTTTTAAAAACTAAAATATGATAATTTCAGCACAGATAATTTCTGAAAATCCAGCTTTAGAAATGTCAATAAAAAAGGCCAAAGATGCAGAAAATTTGGTAAGGATTTTTTAATATATAATTTAAACATATATTGTATTTTGGAATTTTAATTATAAAAATATACGAATGGGTGGCTCCTGCATAGGCCTGCAAAACTGCAACTCTTCCAATTTTTCTTGATATATTTATTTATTTATTTATTTATATTTGCTTGTAATATTTAATTTTATCATCAACAACCCTATACAATTCTCTTATTTTATATAAAAAGTAATAAAAATCTATCTTGTGCACTTAGGAGAGCAAAGGACACACAGTGCATATTGCTACTTGTGCATGCTTGCATAAGCATATGCACATCATAATGACATGTGAATGTGAGCTATTAGCATAATGCGGCACTATCTGTTGCATACCTGCATATAAACAACAGTTCCTCTATTGTTTATATGCAGGCTGCACAAGTAGCAATATGTTCATAATGCTTATCATGTTTATTCCGTTTCTTTAAATATTTGGACATTACAATTAAAGACATTTTGAATTATACTAAACTGTAATTTTATCAATAATAAACAATATTTTTTCATGAAATAAAATAAGAATAATATGTTTTATTTTTAAGTAATTTTGAATTATACCAAACTGTATAATTTTATCGATAATAACAAATATATACAGTGGATTCCGCTTAATTGGGACAGCCGCGTAATTGGGATAAATCTCAAAGAATGAAAACCAAACTAATAAACTAATACAAAATTTAAATGCTTAATTGGGACAATAGCAGAAAAGGAATTTTCAATTTTTGATATATTTTTCGCTTAATTGGGACAGTAGCAGAAAAGGAATTTTCAATTTTTGATATATTTTAGGGATTTTTCGAAAGTATGGCTACACGTACATACACTAATCTTTACCAAGATGTCAAGAAAGGATTTTACACTCAAATAAAATTGCTTGGCTGAATAAAATGAAAAGCCAGCCATTTAATACAAGCCATCGTAGACTCGCTGAAATAAACTAAAACCTACCATAGATACGTCTCCTACAAAAAGAAAATCAACTGCATAAGGAGTGGGCATTACAGAAAGAAATTCCAGGAACATTGAAAAGAAAGCATGATGGAAAGGAGTCAGAAGTCGAAGAAGCATTAGATCAATGGATTTCTATAGTTAGCAGGCAAAGCATGAATATCAGCGGCCCAGTATTGAAGACGGAGATTGGTTAAAAAACTAATAATTAGGTACCTATTTTAATAAATCATTAAAATAGGTACGTAATTATTATTTTTTTACTTATTATTTATTTACCTACGAATTACATATTTTATTTTAGAATTTATTATTACTTCGTTTAATTGGGACAGCCACATAATTGGGACAAAATGGCTTGGCCCGACGTATCCCAATTAAGCGGAATCCACTGTATATATTTTTTATTTTTTTTTTTCATTTTTTTCCATAACTTTGCTATTTTATTCAAATATGTATGCACTATATTTACAATGTGTATGCATATTTTGAAAGTTGCAGTACCTCACAATTTCAAGTCATGAGCCACCATTTATATGAAAATAAGAATTCCTGTAAATGTTTCCTTATATTAATATCTTTAAATGAATAAAATTTAATTTGTAATGAGAGAGAAAATTAATTATAATACTATACAGTAGATTCCCTAGTTAGACAGTTAATTAATTTGAAAAAGTTTTTCTAAATTGAAAATCATGCAGTTAAACAATTCATAATTTCAGTATATGTGAACAAATACATTTATGAACTAAATGGCAGACCTTATATTAATATCTTTAAATGAATAAAATTTAATTTGTAATGAGAGAGAAAATTAATTATGATACTATACAGTAGATTCCCTAGTTAGACAGTTAATTCATTTGAAAAAGTTTTTCTAAATTGAAAATCATGAAGTTAAACAATTCATAATTTCAGTATATATGAACAAATACATTTATGAACTAAATGGCAGATAAAATTAATGAGTCTACTGTGGCTATATATGCACAAACAAAAAGATATATGCAGCTGCATATTGTTGAATCCATGGATCTCTAAGTTGTGTTGTGAGGTTCTGGAGACCCCCAAACGGCACTCTCTTGTCTTATAGAAATAATATAAAATTATGTTAAAATTTAAATTAAAAATTAAACGAAAAATTTGTTTAAAAATTATAATTAATTAATAAAGACCGATCAAGATAACATTAACAGGGAACTTTGAATAAGTTCGCTAGTTCCTTGTCCATCCGTGGGAAAGTTCCTTCTCCAGATGGATGGAAAGAATAAATAAATAAGAGTTCCGTATCCAAGAGAGGGGGTCAGACATCAGTCAGTTTAGTCCGAGAGGATAAGAGGAGTAGTCTTGGAGAGAAGAGAATCAGAAATAGAAGTTCGTAATTTGGAAAAGCTACAACAGGACAATGTAAAGTTTTTACAACGGGAGTTAAACCCGCCCCGTCGGCGGTAGCCGAAGAAGGCGAGAGAGGATGGAGAATGGCAAAGACAGCCGATTGACGGATGGCGTTCAACAATAGTGTACAACAAAGATAAGAAAATAAGAACTGTGAACTAAGTGGACAATAGACATTTAGGATTTATGTATGGACAACTACAACATGAAGTAGTGTAGGATCGACAAAGATCTCTCCCAGGTATGCGGAAGGTTACGGTGAACTCACTCTCTCTCTCGGAAAAATATGTTCATTGCAAAATTACGTTTAAGTTAGTTTTTTTATATTCAATGTTAACTGCTAAATGTAAATAAATATCTTATTTTGTTTATAATATAGTTATTTGAGTCAATTTCCAATCCCGGACCTCGGCGTCACGGATCCGCGCGCCAAACGCGACGGTCAAATTCGAAATTCGGCCAATTTTGGCATCCCTACATCTCTTTTAACAGCGCCTACTCCTTGCGATCCTCACAGTGTAATTTGGGACCTACTGCATTATATTGAATTTGTATATATGCACAAACAAAAAGATATATGCAGCTGCATATTGTTGAATCCATGGATCTCTAAATTGTGTAATTTGGGACCTACTGCATTATATTGAATTTTAAATTGTAATTTATTAGATATTTTTAAATTTTGAAAGGCATCTATGGGAAAATATGAAGAATCTTCTAAACTATACCAAGAAGCATTAGAAGTAATGGTCATGTCAGTTAAAGGTAAATTTTAATACTTATAATTGTATTAAATAGGAAATACAAATGTTTTATAAATAATTTTTTATTCAATTTTATATATATTTATGATAGCATTCCCTAAAGGAGAAAGGAAAACTGTCCTCCTCCATGAAGTGAGTAATTTATATTGTTTATTTAAATTAACAACATACAATCACCTTAAAATATTTTTAGGTAAATAGATGGATGGGAAAGGCCGAAGATGTGAAATCCTTTCTGAAAGCACAAAAACTTCAATCAGATGAAATATTAGCTGCTATGAGATCTAATATAAATCCAGCCAATAGTATGGGTAAGAAGAATATTATAAGAAGTTTGTATTACATAAATGCTCATAATTTGTTTTTAAATTATTTCAGGTCAAAATTGTTGTATTCAGTGAAATTTCTTTTTGGAGCCATATCACTTATTTATTTTTATTCTAAACAATAAAGATTTGTTTTTTTAAAATGCTATAAATTTTGTAAATATTGTAAATAAATCATTTTTTTACATAAATTATTGAAAGTGCTATCTAGTCAGTATACAATTGTATAATTTTTATGATTTATTGTTCAGAATAATTTTCCTGCTAGATCAAATAAAATTTTTAAAAAATATTGATTTTTTTCTATTTTGGTTCTTATTTGATCTACATTTATAATTAAAAAGAAATAACAATCAAAATTTTCTTATATTCTATTGATTTTTTTCTATTTTGGTTCTTATTTGATCTACATTTATAATTAAAAAGAAATAAGAATATAAGAAAATTTTGATTGTTAAGTAATTACAGTACTTATGTGGCATTATAAAATGCAGTTTTAAACTAGTGATTGACATTTATAAAACTGACTTTATGTTTTAAACAAATAATAATACATTTATAATATGCAGCATAAATTTCTATTAGTCATTTAAAATATTTTATTATTTTTTATTGATAAATGCTGCACCACTATCTATAAAATATTCAATAGAGTGATGAATCATGTCATCAGAACATTGATCTGTGCTTCCAGAGGTTAGTGCTGATCGACTGCATTTCCATTCCATTTGGAATGGAACGTTGTGGTGAAACATTCTTTGCACATTTTGATTTTATTTTTCTATTTTTTAACTTGCTATTTGAATTATATTTTTGTGAAAATTCAAAATAATGAAAAATTTTGTTCTAAAATTTTTCTGATACAGGTTGACATTCAAAAATCCAGCAACCGAAAATCCGGATTATTCAGTATTCTGGCATGAATTTTAGGAGCATATTTTCAAATTTCCCCGCACTGTCTCGAAAATCTGGAATCTTCAATATTCCAGCATGAATTTCAGGAGCGTATTTTCAAATTTCCCCACACTGTCGCGCCACTGTTTTCTGGAGGTGCTGTTGATGTTTTGATGTACTCCATTCTCAGTTGTTTGGTGTTGCTTGCCATGCTAACACGTAGCTCTTCCTTCTTTTTTTTTAATATTTATTTGCTTTTGTTTAGCCCAATTATGGATTCAGCAAAGAAGAAATGTGGCATAAAACGTAAACATCATGCACTATCGATCGCAGAGAAAGTAGAAATACTAAAAAAACTTAGTAACAGTGTGTCCGTGCGAATCATTCGTGAAATGTACGACTGTAAATGTGGTAATTTTCTGTTAAATATATACAGCTTATATAAACCTTCAATTATCCAGCATATTCAAAAATACATCACTCCTCAGGTCTCGAGGTTGCCGGATTTTTGAATGTCTACCTGTACTCCCTAATATTTATGCCAATCTTGATAGAGGATATGTTAATATATTTACATCTATCATAGCAAATATTTTTAATGCAATTTGACTAACTTTCATTTTATTTTAAATTTTTATACAAATGCCATCATCTCATTGTGGAACTAGCTTCAGTTCCACAATGTTCCATTCCAAATGGAATGGAAGTGCAGTCAATCAATACTAATCTCTGGAAGCACAGATCTTTTTGTGAGGTGCTGACCTGGGATGCAAACCCAGATCCTTCTGCATAAACTAATGGTAATTTAAATTATTCTAAAATACCATCCAGAAGTATATACACTGACAAAATTGCTTCAATAATTTGCTTAGATTGTCACATTACAATTTAAAAAGTTTTCCTGTAGAAAGTCTCTTATAAATACACTAGCTGTTGGTGTAAAAACATTACATAGACTTCAATCAGTGAACACACAGTAAACTTATCATTTACTATTTATATATCTGGATTTAATTTCAAGACCCACACTTATACGTTTTACAGGTTCCTGAGCCTGGCCTCAAAATTTAAAGAAAAATGTTCTCAAGAAAAGGTAATACTTCCCAATAAAAGCAGAGCTAATATTAGAATGAGAAAAAAATGTCTCCTATAAATAAATAAGTGCTGCTGTTTAATAATCTTTTAAAGTAATATCATATATAATAAAGGAATAAGCATGTGGAGTCTATGTTTCTGCGCATGTGCGAACTCCTGTGCCAGAAGTGTTCCATTACAATTTTCTCTCGCTTCGAATCTTTACTATTTTCTCTCGCTTCGAATCTTTAATTGCGTCTTTTAGAAAACCTAAACTCAACTCCTCTCACTTCAAATCTTTAATTGCGTCTTTTAGAAAACTAAATCCCAATCTTTTTATAAAGTTGCTTTAAATTTCGTAGTTCACCCTATTTATGTTTGTATTTCTTTTTGTTATTTGACTTCAATTTCTGTCTTTTTCGATCGAAAAATTTTGGCTGTTCAGTTTGCATTCGGTGCGTCGAGGCTACATAAATGTTGCATTTAAATAATAATTTATTTATTTTAGAATTTAAATAAAATTTCATTTCATTTCAGAAATTATAATTTTTTATTTTAAGATAAAAATTACAGTTATTATCTAAACAAGTGAAAAGGTAAATTGATAGTTTATTAGTTGCCAATTTCATGTGAAGAAAATTTCAAAGTTTAGTCTGGAAAGAGAAAAACAACCAAAAGCATTGTATACAAGGTTATGCTAAATAAATGAAAAATCTCAAATTTGACAGATAAGAAATAAATGTTTCATTTTTGGTGTATTTGGGCACATAGTGACCAGGGGCTAACTAGTTTTATGAGAAAATAATATTTTTCACTTGTGAACATCATCAAAAACCAGTGATATATTATGCTATTGAATGTTTTACATGCATAAAAGAAACTAAAATATAAACTCAATAAAAAATATCTACTGAAATGAATGTTGCAAAATGATGATATTTAGGAAATGCTTAATACTTTGGCTTATGGATATTCAGTTTTTTAAAAATACAGTGGTACCTCGGTTCACGAACACAATCTTTCCTTGACCCTGTTCGTGATCCGAAAAGTTCGTAATCTGAATCAATTTTTCCCATTGCAATTAATGTAAATCCAAATAATTCGTTTTTTATCCTAGAAAAAAAATTTCAAAATGTTATGGCTTTGTGTGGAAATAATACAGAAAGGAAATAAATATAACAGTAATATTAGAAGAAAGCATGTTTAACACCACCTTCACTAACACTTTTAACTTTTTTGGGAGCCATAATAAGGGATAAATTTAATTAAATAAAGAAAAAAACTAAAATATCAACACTTATTGAAACTTTACTGTACCCATATGAGCTGAGCGAACTGGATTGCTGCTGAGGGCGAGGCTGTGCGCTCCATGCGTATGTGTCGTGAACGAAGCATCGTTCGTAAAGCGAAGCAAAATTTGTTCGCAAATAGTGTTCGTAGACCGTGAGCGCGAGTCACATGTGCTTCATGCACTGTGTGCGTATGTGTTCGTGAATCATCGTTCGTAAAGCGAAGCAAAATTTGTTTGCAAATGGTGTTCGTAGACTGATTTGGAAGCGAAGCAAAACGCAAATGGTGTTTGTAGACCGATTTGTTCGTGAACCGAGACATTCGTAATCCAAGGTACCACTGTATTTTTTATTGTAATTTGATTGAATAAATTCCATATTTAAAAGGTATTAATACTTTAAATACATATTTATTAAACAATTTAAAATTTTCAAAATATTCTATATGAAATATGCTCATGTATTATCTCTGATGTCATTGGCATGTTTTATATATATCAAGCATATTAATACAGCTTGCATTATTCAAGTTAAGAACTTTTGCTCATTAAATATTTTTCATTAAAGTGGAGTAAAGGCTCATGAATCAGAATTTTGGAACAAATTGTTCTTGATCAGGTAAGCAATCTTGTGTTTTTGAGAAGGTTCAATATATAGAAAAACAGACTACTGCTCTTGGTTTAAGAATTAATGTTTTTGATATTTTTGATTTAAAGCCAAAATATTATACTATAAATAATTTAAGAATATCTATAATTATCTAATAATTTTCCTAGTTTGATTGCTTTGCTTCCACATCATAAAATCACATGGTGTGGAAGCAACTGCATGATTCTATGATGAAGTAACTAAAGGACAAATTTTAACATCAAAAAATAATAATAATTATTGTAAAATAAGTATAAATATTGTAAATTATTATATTACAGTACACATAATTATGGGAAATCTTCATAAATTTTGGTCTTAGTTCAAATCTGTCATAACTCTGAACACAATTTTTCTTAAGCATAATGTTATAAATGGAAATTATTTTCTAATCACCAAAACTCAGAATATTCAGTGTGTTTAAAATGAGGAAATAGTGAATTTTGTGATTATCAGAACTTTGTGGATAAAACTAAAGAAAACACAACTTCAACATTTCATCTTTGTTTTTATATTATTTTCTTATATCCAAGTTTCTAGTATCAACCACATGATATCATTTATCAGTTTGGAGAATCTGGATTCCACATACTGTTTTTCAAGGATCTGATCATGACTAAGCCTGTTGAACTCATCCTTCAGCCTTCTGGTTGGTTAAACCATAATGTTGGACAGTTTGTGAGGAGTTCTAAAAGTAGCTGCTGCCAAAAGTATTCCTTGGCTGCTCAATTGAAACTAATCTAATCAAATTTCTAGTAAAATTAAGGAATTATTTTTTAACATCACTTACAAAGCATTGGTTGATTACTGCATAATGGAATCCATTCCAGACCCAACTACAAACTGCCACATCTATGATAGAACCAGCAGGACTTTACAATACATAAATTGATGCCTAGATAAGATCCATAAAAAATTTTTCAGAATCATGGAATCCAAATTCCATCCAAAGCTAGGCTTTGCATTGAATTTGGATAAATGAATTAATTTGTGTGTGATTTCATTGCCTTTATACCTTGATTGAAAACTAGCCTAGTCATTATGTTTTCTTTTGTACAAGGCCAAAAAGTTCTTACCCTCATCATGATACAGATCTGCTAGGGATAATTTATATACTGCTATTGCATTTTGATTTAATTCATTTCAGGGTATAAATATGAAAATGTGTTGCACACTGTACTATTGAAATAACTATTTCATAATTAAAAACGAAAAACTAATTATAGAGAAAAATACTGCTATGGAATTTTTGTGCAATCATGTATTTTGTCAGATTAAAGCACAAAATTATTTTTTATCATAAATTATATAATCTCACAATATATTATTAACTTTTTATTATAAATCTGAGATACTTTTATAACAAATTCAAAACTAATCAAAGTAGAAAACAATTGTGAACTTTTAACAATTTATATGATAATGGATTTGGAATATATAAATAAATAGTAAGAATTAAGAATCCAAAATAAAATTATGATTTTGATTCAGGGAAGGACACCTTGGCATCCTCATCCGTCTCAACTCCTATTTCCTCCAAAAGTGCCTTCTTCCCTTTAGGATATCCTTCCAGAATAGTATCTAAGATGTCGCAAGCTATTCTTTTTCTTTTTTTCCACTCCTTTAGCACGTTCTGATTCTCTTTAGTGATCTCTGTTTTAGTTTCTGGTGGAATGTCTTTGGCCTTTGATTTTAATTCTTCTAACTTAATCTTCATTTCCTCATTTTCTTTTTGTATTTGTTCTATTTTCTTCCGTATTTCTTCGTCAGTTAAACTATTCTTTAAAGAAGTCAACAAATTATCTTTATTCTTAACGTCATTCTGTATTTCTTTTAACGTGGAAGCCATTTGGGTAATGTCTTCATCCATTTTCTTTATTTGGTTTCCATCCAAGCATTCCATTTTATCTTGATTAACGTAATAAACCTTCTGTTTACCATAAATTTTCTCTTTAAGTTCGTTTTTTTCGACCAAAGACTCCAAGCTTTTAATTACAGCAGTTTTCCCATGCTCCTTATGAAGATTATTAAATACGTCCACGGCACTATAGGGCCTGTTTTGTTTCTTTAAATATTCCAGAACTACCTCGTTTACCGATTTACTTTTGTTTTTACTCATCTTTACTCTTAATTTAAATAATAAAACAATTTCTGTATAATAGTTAAACAATTTTACCTCCTTTTACATCACGTGATTTTACGTGACGTCCCCTAACGGACGATTTCATAATTTATATCAATATATAATAAAATTATATATCGTAATTCTTAGTGTTTAATCAGAAAGAAAATTGATTCATAAATAATCGAATTTGCACAATAATATAAAAAGATAAAATGTAAATATAATTTAATGCTAAATCACTCGATTGTCTAGTGCAGTGATCTCAAAGGGCGTATTTTTAACTTCAACACACTCCACCAGTGATGTAAATCATGTTTGTTAAACTAAATTCACCACTGACGTTACTGATGGATACACATTTTGACGTCATTTTTTAAGATGGCTGCTTCCATGCGAAAAATAAATCTAAAGATTGGAGAATCAGTTTATGGTCTGTCTGCTGATAGTTCTACAGCAGATATTTTTTTTGTATTTGAAAAAATTAAAGATTGGGGAATCAGTTTATGGTCTGTCTGCTGATAGTTCTACAGCAGATATTTTTTTGTATTTGAAAAAATTTCCTGCCTCGGTGTTAAAAAATTGATTAACAGCAGAAGACAAAATAACATCCAGATAGTCAGCCATCTTGATGCACAAGGATTGAATTTAAAAACAGACAGGGCGCATTCCAAACCGGTGTAAACCGGTGTCAAAACCTCGGCACACTCGCCTATTAAAAAAAACACTTTAGCATCCACCGATGGATTGTTATGACGTCATTTTAGATGTACATCAGTGGTGGAGAGTGTTGAATTTAAAAACGTGCCTAAACTCAAATTGTGTGCGGACCGAATGCGTAATTCGAAAGGAAATGAAAGGCCGAATATTTAAAAATAAAAATAAAAATGCAGTGAAAGGAAAATGTTTATTCGTAATTACTTTCTTTTTTTCTTACAAAGATATCGAAAGAACATTATATAATTATGAGATTATAAAACAGTTTTTGTTTTATTTTCGACTACTACTAGACACCTGTGATGACCATGTGAATCTGCTAAAATTAATAGTCTTGGAGACAAATTACTGGAACTATTTTCATTAAAGATTGTAAATGTTCATCAGTCAATCGATTTCTTTTGTTAGATTTATTAATTTTCAACTTCAAAAAGAAGTGTTCGCATTTGTACGTACTCGCAAACAGTGCAATTATTTTCACGGCAAAATTTCGTGAAGAGATGATTCATAAATGCGCAGTAACAAGAACAAAAATGGCAGTAGTTACCAGTTAGTAAGTTACTGATAGTACAGCACAGATTTAGTACAGTACGCTTTAAAAAATTACATTATTATTTTATTAACGTGAAACTTTAATAATTTCCCGATTGTAACATGCATTTTTTGTCAACAGATGATATCACTTTCCATTCTGGGATTTTCTTAAATATCTAAGAACTGAAAATTATACAAATATTTTTTATACAAACATCTGATGAATAGTAATGATATTCCATGCTCTTGGTTCCCTATTCAGCTTGGTGCTTGAGGTTGACCGCTCTCCTCGTCCCCCTCTAGATACGCCACTTACTCATACCTCTAGGTTTCAGCGGTAGTCCAAGCCTGGGTCGTTGAACCTTATCCTCAAATAATGTTTTTTTTTTCTGTTAACGGATGACGCCACACACCATTCTGGAAGAATACTATGTGGCGGGGAGAAACAAGCCCTTCCACAGGCTGTCCACCCCTGCGGAGGGGTCAGCCGGATTGTGGAGGACGGGGATCGACGAGTAAGAGTACTAAGTGGCGGGGCGAAACAAGCCCTTCCACAGGTTGCTTTTCTGCGGAGGGGTCAGCCGGATTGTGGAGGACGGGGATCGACAGGCCGGACCGCGGAGGGGTCAGCCGGATTGTGGAGGACGGGAATCGACGGGCCGGGCACGGAGAGGTCAGCCGGATTGTGGAGGACGGGGATCGACGGGCCGGGCCGCACCCCATGATAAATATTTTCAAGGGGTGGGACCCGGGATTCGAACCCGCTCCCATGATAAATATTTTCAAGGGGTGGGACCCGAGACTCGAACCCGGGTACTCATGATAAATATTTTCAAGGGGTGGGACCCGAGACTCGAACCCGGGTCATCCAGAGTGGAAAGCCGAAGCGTTTCCACGCGACCAATCCGGCCGACTCAACTAATGGTTGACTCCTCCAAGATGTAAGCAATGGAATGACTTTCCACTTAGTATTTCCCGGACGGCCATGTGATAAAGCAATCGCTTGCCATCTTGGAGGATTCGGGTGCGAACCCGGGTCCTCCAGCGTGGTACGCCAACGCGTTACCACTCGGCCATCCGGCCTATTAAGAATGTTTCTTTGCTAAATTGCATTTATTTTGAAATAAATAATCGGAAACGATTACTTATTTGAAAACGACAGTGACTACTTCAGCATAACAACAAATGCACTGAAAGCAGATTTTTTTTGTCAACAGATAGTATTCTTCCTAAATGGGAAGTGGCGTCAAGTGGCGGGGCGAAACAAGCCCTTCCACAGGCTGCCCATCCCTGCGGAGGGGTCAGCCGGATTGTGGAGGAAGGGGATCGACTGGCCGGGCCCCGACCCCATGATAAATATTTTCAAGGGGTGGGACCCGAGATTCGAACCCAACCCCATGATAAATATTTTCAAGGGGTGGGACCCGGGATTCGAACCCGCCCCCATGATAAATATTTTCAAGGGGTGGGACCCGAGACGAACCCGGGTCCTCCAGAGTGGAAAGCCGAAGCGTTTCCACGCGGCCTATCCGGCGCCCGGACCCCATGATTTGATTTTCAAGGGGTGGGACCCGAGACTGTACCCCGGGTCCTCCAGAATGGAAAGCCGAAGCGTTTCCACGCGGCCAATCCCAGTGATTGGACCCCATGATAAATATTTTCAAGGGGGACCCGTGACTCAAACACGCCCCATGATAAATATTTTCAAGGGGTGGGACCCGGGATTCGAACCCGAATCCTATGATAAATATTTTCAAGGGGTGGACCCCAGAGTGGAAAGCCGAAGCGTTTCCACGCGGCCAATCCGGCCGACACTGAAAGCAGATTAATGTAATTGTTTTTTGGGGGTTCTGGTATTGAGGTTCGGATAATCAACGCTCTATTGTAATTTTATATGAATAATTTCTGGATATATAAATCCAAATATAAAATACACAATATAATTGGTTTAATAAATAAAATTATATTTAAATTGATAAATAACAGCTGAGCAATGACATTATCTATTAAAATAAAGATAAAACGGTAACTCATTTAAGATAGACGATACTCGCAACAGAATTACAACATCTGCCATCCTTTCATCAACTTCTGGGTAAATGTATATCGCATTAATTTTTTATAATCTCATTAAATTTTCAAATGCTTACATATTTATATAATTATCATCATAAGAATTTGTAAAAATAAAATAATTAATTAATATAAATAATTTTATGGATAATTGTAAAAGAATACTGTATATAAAAAAAGTCTGTGAGAAATTATGGTACTTAAGTACTCTTTACATTTTGAAGTTTTATCGCAGATGCAGAATGCGATAAAAATTTAAGTAAAGTATATTTCATCCAAACTAGACTTTTATCAAATTTTGTATTTCATCAAGAATTCATCAAAGCATAATATAGTCTAATTAAGCTCATTTATGCATTTCTAGACTTCTTCATCTTTATATATATATTGACTTTCTATAGAGAGATCCAGCAGCAACAACTGGTCGGCCCGGGAAAGGCCCTGGCCCTGGCCCCCAGTTAGCTGCCCGTAGTGAAGAAATTCCTATAGGTAGGTAGAGCATGGCTGCACCCATCCCTCGCTGATGGATGCTCTGTAGTTCGCCACTCGACCGTCCGAGTCCCTGCGGATCCGGGATTAAGAATTGGTCCGACGTATGCCCTGCGTGAGGTACGAGTCCTCTATAAGGGTCCCAATCCCAAGGCGTTGTACCGGTCCGACGGGATGAATGGTGGAGGGATAGAAGCCGTTACGGTGCCCACCCGAGGGTTGGCCTTGCTCGGGCTGATTGGGTTCTACCAGAGGCCGGGGAAGCTTGCTTCCTAGGGAATCACAAAACCTCGGGGAGTTGATCCGAGCGATATGCCGGGAAAGCTTGCTTCCTAGGGAATCATAAAACTTCGGGGAGTTGATCCGAGCGACATTCAGCCATGGCAAGGCGCCAGGAACCCAGCCATTGCACGGCGTCGGTCGATATCGTCTCCACGGTGGCCCACCAGTCTGGCGCGGACAGTGGGCTACATCGGTGATCGAACCGGGGAAGATTCTCGCCCTTTTCAATTTGGGCGGCTAGTCGTCATGCCTTCCGCCCATCCGATGCGATTATTAGTAAGGGTTCTGCTTTTGTGGAAGGTTCGGGATTACTATACTCTCCGTCCTTCCAGCGGGCTGTCGCGTTTTTCGCGGCAGTTGCGCCCGAGCTTTGGTATCCTAAGGATTTCCCTTTTTGGGAGAACTTGATGTGAGAAAACTGTTGAGTTTTCGATCACTTCGGGGACTGTCCGGTCACTCAGTAATAAGCGGCAATTTGTAGCAAATACACTGCCTCTTGTGTCTCCGCTCCCTCTGTGGACGGAGGCAATTTTCGGCCCACGCCTCTTGTGTCTCCGCTCCCTCTGTGGACGGAGGCGATTCTCGGCTCGTAAAGGTCGCTTCGGCGACACAGTGCACGAAATATGAATGCGGATTTCTTACCCCTAGGCCTGACAAACCTTAGGAGTCCTCCGTATTCGTATACGTTCGCTTTGTGGATCAGAGTGGTGGTCAGGCGAGTCCGCACCCCTAAGTGCAGGCAATGATTAAGCCAAGATTATTCTCGCAGACGTTAAGTACCCTGTAATACCCTAGTAGGAGCAGGGGAAAAGCTTTGGCTAAAGTCTCAGAATACGACATGAGTCCGCCCCCAGTCCGTTGAACCCCATCCTTCAACCATCCGATTGACCCTATCATAAATGTTGGTCAGCCTGTGATGGGCGGCTCTATAAGGGGCCACCGCCTGATACAGAATATATCCCATGAGAATATAGTGGCTAAACCTAAACCTATCTAATTTTTAATTCTTTTAATGACTTTTTTCATGATTAAGCCGAAATTATTCTCGCAGACGTAAGTACCCTGTAATACCCTAGTAGGTGGAGTAGGGGAAAAGCTTTGGCTAAAGTCTCAGAATACGACATGGGCCCGGCCCCAGTCCGTTGAACCCCATCCTTCAACCATCCGATTGACCCTATCATAAATGTTGGTCAGCCTGTGATGGGCTCTATAAGTGGCCACTGCCTGATACAGAATATATTCCATGAGAATATAGTGGCTAAACCTAAACCCATCTAATTTTTAATTCTTTTAATGACTTTTTTCTTGCATATTTTACGCCCCCTTTCCAATCAGGGAGATTACTAATGGGACGGGGCCAGTTCCAACCATGGGCTGCACCCCATGGTTGGAACTGGCCCCGCCCCTTAGTAATCTCCCTGATTGGAAATGGGTG
>AYEL01085606.1:0-44934 GCA_000484575.1 Olivierus martensii | reverse complement strand
TGAGCAAGCCGCTGAAGTAGGCGAGCGAGAGCAGGGTGCCGTCGGTCGGGACCAACGCGCTGAACGAATGGCCGGAGCCCACCGGGCGGATCCTGCCGGACGCCTGGCGGATGATCCGGACCAGTTCGTCGAGGTCTTTCGGTGCCTCCCGCGCCAGGGGCAGGCAGCTTTGCGCGCCGGACCAGTTGCGCCAGGGAATCAGGCGCGGTGCGCGGAGCATCTCCGCCAGCGCGGGGTTTCCCACCATGGCGGCGAACGCACCGAGCGCTCCCGCCCGTTGCAGGAGCTGGCGTCGCGACAGATGACTTGGCATGCCGGTATCCCCTATCGGTCCTGCACTGCGGACATGAAATCGATCAAAGCCCGGAACTGTTCTTCCGAGCACTGCATGCACATGCCCATGGGCGGCATGCCCTTGTAGCCGTTGATGCTGTGGTCCAGCAGGGTGTCGATGCCCTGCGCCAGGCGTGGCGCCCAGGCAGCGGCATCGCCGGTCAGCGGCGCGCCGGAGGCGGGATTGGCGTGACAGAGCTTGCAACTGGCGGAGTACACCTGCGCCAACGCAGGGTCCGCAGGGACACGCTGGGAATCGGCGGCCCGCGCCGGCGGCTCCGTGGATTCTCCGCAGGCCACCAGCATCAGGCCCAGGGCAAGCAGCAACCCCGGGCGGCAAAGGCGCGAGTTGCCCGGTCCGGGGCGGAGCGTGGACGACATGGTGTTCCTCTCTCGTTGCGCACGGCGTGCGTTCTCGTCGAACAACACTAAGGCCGCGACGCCCCGAGGATGAGGGCAATGCGGGCCAGCGACGGGGGGTTCTGCGGCCAGCCCTTTCGCACCGCGCGATGGCGGTCTAGAGTCGATGTCTGCAGCAGCGTCGAGGAGCCGGCATGAGCAGCGCAGCACAGCGCCAGAACTACACCTTCTTCCATTCCCTGCGGGTTCGCTGGGCGGAGGTCGATCCGCAGGGCATCGTCTTCAACGGCAACTACCTGACCTATCTAGACGTCGCCACCACCGAGTACTACCGCCAGCTCGGCATGTCCTACCCGGCCGACCTGCTGCGCGGCGGAGGCGACCTGTTCGCGGTGAAGAGCACCCTGGAATACCGCGCCCCGGCGCATTTCGACGACTGGCTGGACATCGGCACCCGCGTGGCGCGGCTGGGGCGCAGCAGCCTGGTTTTCGAGCTGGGCATCTGGCGCGACGAGCAGTTGCTCACCGTCGGCGAGCTGGTCTACGTCTATGCGGATGCGAACGAGCGACAGAGCCAGCCCGTACCGGACTGGCTGCGCGAGAAGATCAGGGCGTTCGAGCGACAGTCGCCAGTGGAATCAGGGACTCACGCCGAGTAGCTGGGAGAGCCGCGCGCGGTCGGCGGCATAGGTTCTTTCCGCCTCTTCGCGGGCCTTCTGGAAGCGCCCGATCTCACCCTGCAGGCGCTTTTCCTCCTGCTTGAGATCGTCCAGCTGGTCCACCAGCGCCTGCGCCACCGGACGTCCGGCACGCTCCTGGTTGGCCGCCTGGCCTTGCAGGTTGGCCTGTTGCAGCTTGAGCGACTGCAGGTTGCCGCGCGCCACGCTGCTCAGCCCGTCCAGTTCCGCCAGGCGCCGTTCGCGAGCGCGGTCGACGTCCTCGAGGCTGGAATACAGGCGCAGCAACTGCGCATCGGAACTGGCCTGGGCCTGGGCCGCCTTGCGCTGCCGCAGTTCCTCGGCGGTCGGCGCCGGCGGTACGGTGCGGATCACCCGGCCCTGGTCGTTGAGGACCTGGTAGCCCTTGCCGATGTACTGCGGCGGCACACCCTGGCGGTCGAGCACCACCACGCCCTTGTCGTTGACGTAGCGGTAAAGCTCCACCGCTCCGCCCGGCGCCGCCTGGGCGCCGAAGGAAAGCCCCTGGAGCACCAGCCCCAGGGCCATCAGGCAACGCATTACATCCTGTCCGACCATGCCAGTCCCTTGTGAAAGGTTCAGATACCGTATTGGGCGCGATAGGCCTCTACCGCCGGCAGATGCTTCTTCAGTTCAGCATCTTCGGCAAGATATTCCAGCACCTGCTCCAGGGAAACGATGCTCACCACCGGCATGCCGAAGTCGCGCTCGACCTCCTGGATCGCCGACAGCTCGCCCTTGCCACGCTCCTGGCGGTTCAGCGCGATCAGTACGCCTGCCGCCCTGGCGCCCTGGGCGTCGATGATCTGCATCACTTCGCGGATCGCGGTGCCGGCGGTGATCACGTCGTCGATGATCAGCACCCGGCCGCTCAGCGGCGCGCCGACCAGCGTGCCGCCTTCGCCGTGGTCCTTGGCTTCCTTGCGGTTGAAGCACCAGGGCAGGTCGCGCTGGTGCTGCTCGGCGAGGGCCACCGCGGTGGTGGCGGCCAGGGGAATGCCCTTGTAGGCCGGGCCGAACAGAACGTCGAAGTCGATTCCGCTGTCGATCACCGCCTCGGCGTAGAAGCGTCCCAGGCGGGCCAGCGCCAGGCCGCTGTCGAACAGGCCGGCATTGAAGAAATAGGGGCTGGTGCGCCCGGACTTGAGGGTGAACTCACCGAAGCGCAGAACCCCGCGCTCGATGGCGAAACGAATGAAATCGCGCTGATACGCCTGCATGAATGACACCAAGCCGCATGAATTTAGCTAAACCGTTTGAGCTCGGGTATCATACACGCACGTGATTTTGGGGGCCATTTATGCGGATCATCAGTGTGAACGTGAATGGTATTCAGGCTGCGGCCGAGCGCGGTTTGCTCAGTTGGCTGCAAGCACAGAATGCCGACGTGATCTGCTTGCAGGACACCCGAGCCTCCGCCTTCGATCTGGATGACCCGTCCTTCCAACTGGACGGCTACTTCCTTTATGCCTGCGATGCCGAGCTACCCGAACAGGGCGGTGTCGCACTCTACAGCCGTTTGCAGCCCAAAGCTGTGATCAGCGGCTTAGGTTTCGAAACGGCCGATCGTTACGGGCGCTACCTGCAAGCCGACTTCGACAAGGTGAGTATCGCCACCCTGCTGCTGCCTTCCGGGCAGAGCGGAGACGAGAGCTTGAACCAGAAATTCAAGTTCATGGACGACTTCACCCATTACTTGAGCAAGCAGCGTCGCAAGCGCCGCGAATACATCTACTGCGGCTCGCTGTACGTCGCCCATCAGAAGATGGACGTGAAGAACTGGCGCGAATGCCAGCAGATGCCGGGCTTCCTCGCGCCCGAACGGGCCTGGCTGGACGAAGTGTTCGGCAACCTTGGCTATGCCGACGCCCTGCGCGAAGTCAGCCGCGAAGGCGACCAGTTCAGCTGGTGGCCGGACAGCGAACAGGCCGAGATGCTCAACCTCGGCTGGCGCTTCGACTACCAGGTGCTGACCCCCGGCCTGCGCCGCTTCGTGCGCAACGCCAAGCTGCCGCGCCAGCCGCGCTTCTCCCAGCATGCGCCGCTGATCGTCGACTACGACTGGCAGTTGAGCATCTGAGCCCTGTCAGACATGAAAAAGCCGGCGCATGCGCCGGCTTTTCTATTCCACGTGCGGCCTACTTGATCAGCCGCAGGCAGAACGGATAGCGATAGGCCTTGCCTTCGTTGGCCTTGATGCCGGCGATGATGGTCAACACCAGCGCCGCCAGGCAGACCAGGCCAAGCAGGAAGAAGCCGATCACCACCAGCATCAGCAGGAAGCTGACGAACATCGCCAGCGCCACGGTGATCTGGAAGTTCAGCGCTTCCTTGCCCTGGGCGTCGACGAACGGATCGCTCTCGCGCTTGAGTTGCCAGACGATCAGCGGCCCGAGCAGGCTGCCGAAGGGAAACACCAGGCCGATGAATGCCGCGAAATGGCAGAACATCGCCCATTGCCGGGCTTCCTGGCCGGGGGTCGCGGCGACCTCTTCGGATACATCGTTCATGTAGCGCTCCTTCTCCGGGGCCCGGCAGGCAGTGCCGGGCGTCTGCTCATTCGGCCAGCGCGGCGCGCTGAAGTTCGAACAGCTCCTGCATGCCCTGCTGGGCCAGTTCGAGCATGGCGTTCAGCTCGGCGGGACGGAACGGCGCGCCTTCGGCGGTTCCCTGCACCTCGATGAAGCCGCCGGCATCGGTCATCACTACGTTCAGGTCGGTTTCCGCGGCGGAATCCTCCAGGTAGTCCAGGTCGAGGACCGGCACGCCCTGGTAGATGCCCACGGAAACGGCGGCGACCATCTGCTTCAGCGGGTTGCCCTTGAGCGCGCCACGCTTCTTCAGCACCGCCAGGGCGTCGATCAGCGCCACGGTGGCGCCGGTGATCGAGGCGGTGCGGGTGCCGCCGTCGGCCTGGATCACGTCGCAGTCGATGTACAGGGTGTTCTCGCCGAGCTTGCTGAGGTCCAGCGCCGCTCGCAGGGAGCGGCCGATCAGGCGCTGGATCTCCAGGGTACGACCGCCCTGCTTGCCGCGGCTGGCCTCGCGCTGGTTACGCTCGCCGGTGGAGCGCGGCAGCATGCCGTACTCGGCGGTCAGCCAACCCTGGCCCTGGCCCTTGAGGAAGCGCGGCACCCCGGACTCGGCGCTGACGGTGCAGATCACCTTGGTATCGCCGAACTCGACCAGCACCGAACCTTCTGCGTGCTTGGTGTAATGGCGGGTGATGCGGATCGGGCGCAGCTGGTCGGCGGCACGGCCACTGGGACGATTCATCGTGGATATCCTGTACTGAGAAAGCGGAATTGGCCGCCATTATAGAGGCCAGCCCGGGCTCTCAACCACCGTCGGCGTGCGGGCCCCGCCGGACGTGGGTTACAATGCCCGGCTCGAATCACGGCAGCCGCGCGCGTCCGGCGCCGAACGCACTCCCCACACGACTATCGAGGTAGACCCATGGTGCACAGCATGACCGCCTTCGCCCGCGTCGAGCAGGCCGGTACCCACGGCACCCTGAGCTGGGAGCTGCGCTCGGTCAACCACCGTTACCTGGAGCCCCACCTGCGCTTGCCCGGTGGACAGTTGGCTGATTGTTAAGAATTTCCATTCGCGTTAAATATATATTTCCAAAAAAGGTAGAATGGAATTCGTCAAAATTCTAGTGCTCCGAGATCTAGGATTTTAAAAAATTGTTATACTCGAAATTTTTATAAATTTTCGAATATTCACTCTAAAAAAGTTGCGTATGTCTTAAAATGAGTTGTTTTACTTCTCCACTAATCTGGCAAATTTTGCTTTCTGTCGATTAATCCTTATCTTCCATAATTTTATTATTTTTTTACAAAAATTATTTAATTAGTTGTTTACATTATTCGATTGTTCACTATGATGAAAATTATACGCTAACAGCAATAGTTCATCGATAGAAAAGCCTTTTATAATATCTTCATAAGTGAAAATCTCTTACATTAATGTAATCGTCGGTGGCCAAAATTAGAATATAGCCATTGCTGCAATTTTGTAAAATGGCTCCGTTGAGGAAGAGTTATCGGAATTTTTCACCCACGAATTGCCAAAATTGGTTCGTACATTCAATAAAAATTTCATCGAGTTAACTAGTTACGAATAATTAACTTTTACCCTACACTGGAAACTTGGGCAATCCTCTTTCCCAACAACACGGAAAGAGTTAATGCAAATTTCTTGAAAGAAGGATTCTAAAGATTCCATCTTCCCAACTGTTTCCTGTAACTTGAAATGTATCACCAGCCTGGTCACTCTTACCAATTTACCTGAATGATTGCGACGATAAAAATGAGGCCTATTACGCCCTTTAAATATGATCCATACGGTCATATATGGCAGCTTTCCCTTTTATAAAAAAAAAGTTTTTGCAGCAGAATCCTTTCCTTTGTGATACGCACTGTTGTGTCAAAAAATTTTATGCATTTTAATGAAAAAAGAGATACTATCGTGAAAAATCAAGCTTTGTAATCTAGTTTCTCCTCCGCTTCATTCGAGGATTTGTACAGTTTGTAAATACATATTTTCTTGTTTACGCAGTTGTATATACAAAGTCAGTTTACAGTAAATAATAATATACTATATATTCTATGTATACAAAAATAATGTGTGTTGTCCATCTTAAATGCGTGAGCTGTATTTTATTAAATGTGATAAAAAGAGGAAAAAATAATTTAAAAATATATTAAATATTATATTTAAGAATTCAAATTATATTAAAATTACTTGTAAATTATTAATTATATTTCAATTATAAATAAAAACTAACTTTTGAAAAGAATTGTTTTGTTTTTTGTATAATTCCCGAGAGGATTGGAGAAATTTTGATAATTATTTTCTGGAAAAGTACTGTGCCACAACATTTTTATATCCCAGAACAGTTTAGATAATTTATTTTATTCCAAAACAGGATATATTTTATCCTTAAAGCAATTCCCAATAAGTTTTAAAAGCTTAAAAACATCATCAAGCGATATAAAACAAAACGATTTTTAGTTTTCGTTTATACTCGAATTCAAATTGGTGGAAAAGTAGTTTAACAAATAGAATTTATTTTTTATCTGGTATTTTCCAGAGATGCTACCTTTTATCATTAATAAATCATGTTTATCAGTGGAGTAGGGAAAAGGTCAAGGATAGACCGAGCACATACGAAGTGGATCACGTACTAGGTTATTTTCTCAATAATTAACTAGCGTAGAGTTTTTGAAAATTCAGTTTCTATGTTAAATATGCTAGATTAAATAATTTAAGAGAACGAATTGTATTCATAACTCGGAAAATATTCATTTACAAAGGAGAAAATACTGTCAACAAACGAAATTAAGAATAGTGTTCTTTGGCCACACGCATATTACACGATTCAATAAGAATACTGCGCGCTTTGATGCTCCGAATATTACGATTTTATCATTGAATGAAGTTAATATTTGGCATAATAAGTTTAATAAGGGGGGAACCTCGTTCCTCCACTTTTCCTAATTTGAGCGCTACATTAATGTATCTACTGAATGAATTTAAAGAAATTCAAATATTTTTTAAGTTTGAAAGATTACGGGATATTTAATATATAATCTGCATCTTATGATTTTTATAAGCAGACCTTTATCTACTAAACCTAGATATACCTGTCGATAGGTTATATGTTTCGAGAAGGTCATCCTCTTGTTACGATAAAATAACCTCTAGAATAATTCGTTGTCGATGCATAAAATTCGCCGACAACATCGAACATCCGTACACGCCACAGAACGCTACACTCCTCATTATATCTCTAATAAACTAGCTATTCCGGCTGTTAATGCACCGCATCCAGGAACGAGCCTAGGATATATTCGACCGAAGCACCAATTTTGCAGCTCTTTTTTCACTACACCAACCAACGTAAACTATAATTATCGTCCGGTGCATCAACCGCCAAGTTTTATTCGGGGGGAACCACTATAATTGCCACTACCCGTGTCATTTATCATAACAACCGTCCGCCCGTCCGGCCAGCTTTTCGAATGCACAGATATCCCACAGACATCGACCATTGTTTATTTATTCTCCTACACGTGTTACGATTTTATCGTCCCACGTGTTTTTCTTTTATTATTTTTCGTTGGCCAAACCAAGTGTATTCATTTACAGGTCATTTACGTCATTTGTGTTACGTAACCGTGAATTAAATACTGTACACACTTTCTTCATTTAATACGAATATCGTATCCAATTTAAGGTGGATTGATTATCTCTTTTTGTAAATGCATTTAACTTTACATAGTATAAAGACAAACTTAACTATAGAAAGAATTTTTTACCATCAAAAACATCAAAATCGATTATTAAAAAAAATTCATCTAAAACTATATCGTACTAGTTAAAAAACCAGAAAAATTGGATACGCTTATATTGTATCAGGTAGGTAATTTGGAGTTTTTATATATTTTCGACTTTATAATAAACCTATGTAAAATATATTATAACGATATCTTCTTTAACCTTCAGCAACGAAATTGAAGTCGCAAATCTTCCTGGAGGGTCATTCACCCTACCCCATGCATTGACGATGAGTCATTCTCGGATCTCAGGTCATTTACTTGATATTCACCTTCTCAACGCAATTAATAAATCAACTTTTGTAGCGTCAATCCTTCTTTGGAAGAGCATTCCAGATAAATAATAAATAGAAACGAAATTCATAAAAAAATGAGTTTCATTCCTGATTAAGTTATTCAGACGTAAATGAGAAAAGTTTCTTTAGAACGCATTTTTTCTTGGCTTTTGAAAGAAAAACTAAATATTCTGAATTACACTACTAAAAAGGCTAAATTGCTCGAAACATATGTTGATCTGTTTTAAAATAACATAATTATGTAAAAATTTAATCTATCAAAGATTTACTAGCCGAATACGATAGATTTACTCGATGCAGATGTACTGTACGTGATTAGATTATTGGAACAAATAGAGCCTTACTCTTGATGAGTGAATCTGGATGACTGATTCAGCATCATCACTCTTAGATTCTTACCACCGTCTTTTCTCATTTTATAGTACTCAACTTTTCTAAAATTCTTCTTGGTAAATCGCTTAAGAGAAAATTTGATTTTTCGGAGCGAATCGTGAAAAAACAAATTTTAAATTGGTAAAACAGCAAATTTTAAGAGGATTCAAAATCACTCATAATTATAATTTTATATAAAAAATTAATTCCATATTTAAGTTATTTAATTTTTTTGACAGCAATTATGCATTGGATTAATTGGCTTATAATTTTTAACCGTTTCGTGGCTTGAAATTTCGTTAAAGAGTCTAATAAATCAAGTATTGTAAAGAATTAACTTGGATTTTGTTTAAAAATAAAAACAAATTTAATAAATAAGTGATTATTAATTTTTTAAAATTATTTCTTACGGAAATTATATTACGGTACAGAAAACTAAGAAAAAATTAATGAAATTTTCTCAGATGGAAACTTTTTTAAAAAAATTTATTACTTTATAAATTTATTTTTATAATAGTTAAAAAATTATGAAAAATATTAAAATATTTATTCGAAAATACATATTAAAATATATATTTAAATGTTGTTATTGCTATTTAAAAAAAGCGTACTTAAAAATTAAATAAGAAAAATTTTATAAAATCGACACTAGAGGAACTGCCGTCGGTAATGTAACGGTATTCCGAAAAGTTGTGTTATTTTGTTTTCGTAGACATAAAATGTCATCAACAGTTTGTTTAATTCTTACAAATGGAAAACAATAATAAAATTACTTAAATGCGGCCATCGAGCGAGAATACTGTTAGAGGTTATTGCTAAAGCTTCATCTAATCGAGGAAGACTGCCATAGGAACAAATGAGCGCACTGATTCGACTGGAGGGTGTTGGTTGGTGTTAATCATGAAGCTGGACTTCGCTCGTAGTTGCTTCTGGAGGTTTTAATGTGGATATAAACAGGCACGGAACTTAATTTAACAAAAAATGAGTTCCAGAAGGTAAATTATATATCTAATTTAATTTAGTAAGAGATTGTTGGCTAGTCTACACGTTTTATTTTTACTTTGTTTACATTAGGAATCTAACCGAGATGCCTGGCCGAAGATATTTAAATAATCAAAAATGATTATTTAGATGATTAAATTCGAATTGATGCATGATTACATTGTGTGTTTAAATTATTTGTGTGTAATAATAAATATTTTTCTGTAATATGAAACGGATGATATACAAAAATGCATTCACTAATGATTAACTTTATATATTAATATAATATACACTATATATTCAATAAAATACTGTAAATTGGATATACTTGAAAATTTCTTTAGTTATGAGGGATTTTTATATAAACCTAAATGAAAGTTTGCATAATCTTGGGTATTTCTGCAATGCATGATTTGCAAAAATTATAAAGATAGATTTATATGAGTCAGTTAATATCAAACTATAGTTACAAATAGCAGCTAGAACTGTTATCAAATTGAAATGTGGTCTTTGATACATACCTAAATCACTTTTTATGGAAGATTACCTGCTAATAGACTGATTTTATAAAATTATATGGAATATTTAAATTCTTTTTCATTCTTTTGTACATATTATATAATTCTAGACAAAATAAAATGAATTCTGCTCATGTTGTGTATAAATGCTCCAATAAGTTGAATATTTGTGAAGCATTATTATACAGGGTGTAAATTATCTCCTTCAAAAAAACTACACTACGACGTAGACGAAATTCAGGCAATTAAAATGATATAAGACACTTGGGGTCACAAATCGGAAGCCCGGGCGGGGCGAAGAAGAAGAGCTGCAACGTCATTGCAGAAAAATAGTAATAATAAAAAATAGTAATAATAATAATAGTAATAGTAATAAAGTAAGACCCCGCTTAACGCTGTTTCGATATAACGCGGTTTTTTCCGAATTCAATATTTTTGTTTCGATTCACTTTGGCGCGGTTTTTCCAACCGTTATACTCGCATAAATACGAAATCGCGCGAAGGCGAGGAAGTTCGCGTTTCTGAAAACGAAGAGCGAAAGGAACTTTCAACCGATTTTCTCAAAAGAAACTTAGCCACTATTACGGAAATTATGGATCAGTTTATACAAAATGATCCAAATTTTAATAGAAGTTCAAAGGCGAGACGAAGTGTCGTGGGTCGCGATGTCTAGCTGTCGACAATCGCTGGCTGAACGAAAGAGGAAAAGGCAAACTACGTTAGATGATTTCTTAATTAACGAAAAAACAAAAAGTATCGAATGAGGAAGAATCTTTCTCATCGCCAACATAAATTATTTACTCGAATATTCTCGATTTCCATAAATGATTTATGAATACAAATCGATATTAGCGATAAAAAATATCTATAATTAATGTAATTCAATAATAATTATAATAAGAAATGTTACAAAATAAAATAAAAAAATAATACGTATATTTTTTTAATTCACTGCCCCGTTTCACCTATCACCCGTTAAGATAACCTCGTTTAACGCTGTTTCATTTAGGGCTGGATTTTGTTGGAACGCGTTAATCGGGGTCTTATTGTATTTCCTTTCGCGTTTGTTTCAACAATATCTCTCCTTTCTTTGGAATTTCCTCGATTCTATCGCCGTTCGTGGCCCTCACAATTTTTTTCTAATATACCATCGAAAGGAAGCGGGTAACTGTCAGAAATTAATATTTATTACGAAAAACATGGATTTTTTTAATCGAAACCACAGTGTTGCCGGCCAAAAGTAAATAATTATACGTCTATTTTGCATTAAAAATCCCAACGGCTACCGAATAAAGTAGATTAAGCGGCTATCAAAGTCTTTAATGTAGAATAGATTATATGGATTATTCTTAATTTCCTATAAGTAGCCAGGAATCTATTTTAAAAGATTTAAAATCGACTCGTAATTAGAGGTAAAAAAATTGAACTTCCAATTAAATTCCAGTAGCCCCGTATTACCAGGTGTACTGAATATATATTTGAATTTTGCCTTTCGGTGGCGGTATTTTTAATGACACGAAATTATCGATTCTATCATTTTAACAACTTTCAAAAAATATTTTGTTACGAGTTTCTAACTAGATTTTAAGAGCTTCGAACGGAATTTATTATTTTCCAAAGGAGATATTGTTCCTTTAAGTATTAACCTCTTCAGAACCTTGGCCAAATCCGAGTCTTAAGGATGTTATATCGGAGCCATTAGCCTCATCACCGAGATTTATAGCCTATTTTTAACGCTTATATATTTAGAAGAATAAGGTAAACCGTCGAATAGCGTACGGTGGAGAGCGATCGACTCGGTTTATCGAAGGCAACTGCGCCCGTTGTCCCTGGATTGTCCAATTCGGCGTTTGAAGTTACCATGGCAACGGAGTAACATTGGCTGCCACAAAGCCTCCCAATCCAAGAATTATTTAATAATCGTGTGGCGAATTTAGAAGAAGAGCGATCGCTTCCTAGTTAATTTTTTTTCCTATTTACATTTTTCTTCCGCCGCGCCAAATATTATTTTATTGGCTTAATGAAATGGTACTTTTTTTTGTCGAAATTATTTATCCATCAAAAATTTCGCACTCCGCATTTATAAATATAATTGGAAGACGACGTTTCGTTTGTAATGCGGACTCGACACCGGAAATATGTAGAAAACTCTTCTCCAATTAAACCACCGGAAGAGTTTATTCCGATAAATTAGAGGAAATCTGCTTTTCTTACACCACGTTTACTTCTTGGCTTCCGCACCGACTTCTCCATAATCATAATAACGATATCGGCCTCCAAGCTCGGATGCTACTCTCCACATCTTAATACGGCGCTTTCTTCTATACCGATAAGAAAAACGCCGTAATGAGGTAAACAATAGAAGAATATTCGTCTATTATGGTACTATCCTTTAAAGATGAGTACAGAATTTACGCTTTATCGACGAAAATGTTGTACCAGATTTAAGGACGGTTTGAAAAACTGTATTCGAATCGTCGACATCTTTTACCATATTAAAAAAAATTGAATGTCTCCAAAAGCGCTAACAGAAAAAAGTCAACGACAGTTGTTTTCTCCTTATTAAATTTTTAAGAGGAGAAACTAGATAATGTTGGGAAAAATTGTCAGTGTAGATACGCCGCGGAGACCGAGTATAAGGGAAAGGATGCGCGGCTATCTGTAAGATATAAAAGTGACAAGGAGACATGAGTAGGAAGCGGTCTTGACACGCGCAACTCACCTGCCGTGTAAAAATATTGTAGATAAACCGCTCATATTTCAAAATGCCACTTTGGGTGACGTCTACAAAATGGATTCTGTCTCTCCGCTTCCTCGTTTTTATTCTCGATTAAGATATTCATTAAAGTGTTTATTTTCTACAAAAATTTTCATAAAATCAATGGATGGCTAGCGTTCCTCCTGAATAATCCTCTGTCACTCGTTCCAGTGGTGTCTTTATTACGCAAAATTCCATATTTAATCCGTTCGATAATCTCCTAATTTTCTACCATTAATTTCCACTAGGTTTTCCGATGATAATTTATCGATACAACTTATTTTGTTTCCGTAGTATAGAAGATCGACAGGCTAATCCCCCACGCTTTGGGTGGACTTACTCTTATTTATGGATACAGTACATATCGATAAATATCTCGAGTATATTTCTGTGTGTCTAAACACCAGACGGTTGCTGCCAAATGAAACTATAGTATATCGACACGGTATAGCGCGTATCTGGTGAAAACCGTTTTTATCGGATGATGTTCTTTGGATTAATAAAGGTAATAAAACATAAAATAGTTGGCATTAGTAGAAGTTGCGCGAAATGCGTCGATTGGATGGAAGTGGTCCGATACCACAGGTTTTTCGCTCAAAATCAAACGCTATTAATATTGTCAGTAAACACTTGTCGGGCCCGGGCTACTATTGTACCTTTTAACCGGGCACGTTTCCTACTATTGTGCCTTTTAACCGGGCACGTTTCCTACTATTGTACCTTTTAACCGGGGACGTTTCCTACTATTGTACCTTTTAACTGGTGTTTGACCGCGTTACGATAAACAAGATACATTTTTGTGTGTATGGAAATATAAACAAAGATTATTTCTGACGAAGTTATTGTTATAACTAATTACACGATTCTTTCGCTAATTATTTATAAGGATATTGATCTCCTACCTGTTAATTACATTTTTCTAACGTTGACAATTTCCTTCGCCTGGAAAAGCCACCGTTTAAATAAAAGTATTATTCGAAGCTCTTACTTTTTTTTATCAATGGTAAACATACCAACTTTTCAGAGTTAATTATCGTATTATTGTCCATCTCTTGTATATGCCGAGTCGATTTTCCTAATTTAGGAGCATTTACCGGAGTGGATACGAAAGACACGATAAACATCGATTATATTAAATGTAGGTGGATACGATGTTTTAAAGAATATATTTTTACTAAAATAAAACAGATCTACAATACACATACATTTTTTTTTTTTAAATTTAACGCGATTATATCCGTATAAATACAGTACTAAAATTAGAGTTACTGGTGAAGTCTGGCCGGTTAGCAAAAGATTCCAAACATAAAATAACTTTGGCTAGCCAGGAACTTCGAACTGTAACAAGAAAATTTATGTTAGAAAGCTATAAGCATCCAACTTAGTTTGGATCATTTGGAACTATACAAACATAGAATATCCGATGCCAAGTTGTTCGAAATACACATCGATCTGGTATGGTGTGAAACAAATAAGTAGGCTGTAAAATAGACGATTCTTTGGAGTAGAAATTATGAAAACAAGATATCTTTTATACCAGGGAGCTGTGGGAAAACATCGAATGAAGTGGTAATCAACATATCCGCCTCGTCTACGTAGAAGCGCGGTGTAGTGAACAAGATGTGGAAATTTAACTATAAAAATTCCATCTCTATCACCAACGGAGAAAATTGATCTTCGACAATATGGTTAGGCATTTAACCAATTAAGTGCCATTAATTATTATAACAATAACATACATTTACTAACATTAAAGCCGCATCATTTCAGCGCTAATATTTTAAAGGAAATTTTTCCAAAACATCTGTATATATTATTTTCGTGGTCGTCGATGTGGCTAAGTAAACCATACCCCTAGGTAGTTAGTTACCAGTCACATTATTAAGTCGGCAAAAATTTTCGTTGTATATTTTGAAATATCTATAGCGTGGTAAAGTATGCTATTTTATTATGTTTTCTAATGACAATGGATACGGTGGATCGATAAACGTGGAGCGACTAACTATTGACCATCTGTACACTCTCACTGTCCAGGTAGAAGCGTTTGGGAGAGAGGATACCAGGTGCGCCCACCAGCCAACCGCCCGCCTTATTTAACAAATTGTAGTTTTTATAAGGAAAGAGTGTGGAAAATAATTCGAAAGATAGCGTACCACTTCTTCCTTATCTCTACCGTGCCTAGCGCTGTAGCCAGAGAATTCAGTCGTTTATCGATACTGTATTTCAAAAATATAATTGGGAACGATATTCTGCCAACGTTCGTTTATCGATGATCCAACGGCCACTACAATACTGTATTTCAAAAATATAATTGGGAACGATATTCTGCCAACGTTCGTTTATCGATGATCAAACGGCCACTACAATAATAATAATAATAATAAAATGTCACGTATATCTCGGAACTGGTTACCAATCCAATAATTTATTATATTAATAATTAAATTTGACCAAAAATTCTATAAGCAACATTCAGAAACGATATATGGTATGCGATAGAGGGCGCTGTTAATTTTCCTGGATGGAAGCCTACCCGTTAAATTAAGAATTGGTTACCTAATCCAGGAATATAAATGACTGAGATAAACAGTTAAAATTAAATCGGTACAGTTAGTGAAAGAATTTACTATAAGAGACGTTTTACTAGTTACGGATGGCCTACCATTTTAATTGGCTGGTAATATTTGATTAATTCGCGATATTTCACCTACGTCCCGGACCGTTTCCCTCCTCTGTCACATTAAAAACAATAAATGCAGTAATGGCTGTATGAACGCGCTTAAACGGACCAATTGGGTGAAACGTCTCGATTGGTCGGTGGTTCGTTACCAAAACATCATTTGGTACAATTGTCGCCTTACCGAAGCACGGCGAAAGTGGTACACATCGAAAGAGGGGCTGAAACACACAAAAAATCCCTAGTGAACCAAGGGTCAAAGATCAAACGTTTACGATATATAGACCCGCAAAGTTCCGTTTATTGCAAATGGCGCGTGTGGTTTGGCGTTGTGCCTGGCGTCGCTGCGATCTGCCACGCGACGCGTCCCGTTCCCGTGCTCCACTACCTATGCCGCCTAGATGCCTCTGTATCTCGTAAACGTTTGACCTTTAACCCTTGGTTCACTAGGGATTTTTTGCATGTTTCGGCCTTCCTTTCGATGTGTACCACTTTCGCCATGCTTCGGTAAGGCGACAGTTGTACCCATCATTTTACTCTAATATATATATTATTTATAAACAAATCTATTTTTTTTTTATTCCGGCTGAATTCTGCTTTTCACGGAATTGCCAAATGTGATACTCTTCGATAGATCTCATCAAACTGATCAAAAATTATAATAGAACCATGGACGAAAGCGGCACCGATTAGAAGATATTTCGAAAAATTTACCTTAGAATTGGTAAACGAACCATGTACCGCTGCCATATTGAACGAGAAGTAAAACGTCACGTGACCATCATCTTAATGACGAAAACCCGCTATGATTTTACACCTTGTTTTAAAAGCCAAAAATACGCCGGGAATTATTCTTACGATTATATGGGTTACGATTTTATGCTGAAATCCATAAGCTACTTATGCAATTTATGGATTTATATATAATTGCATCAAGATGTATAATTATTTCATCTCGAAAGTGTTCTTGCCAAGGAGTTTGAATATAATTCTTGCGCGACACCTTATAGATGTATCAATATTACAGTAAACTCCCGTACCCGTATAACGCGCTTTCCTATAACACTTTCGGCCTTCCTTTCGATGTGTACCACTTTCGTCGTGCTTCGGTAAGGCGACAATTGTACCCATCATTTTACTCTAATATATTAGAGTAAAATGATGGGTATTAATATTATTATTTATAAACAAATATTGATTATTTATAAACAAATATTGTTTATAAATATCGATTATTAATATCGAAAAATATTGATTATTTATAAACAAATCTAATGCCTCTGTATCTCGTAAACGTTTGACCTTTAACCCTTGGTTCACTAGGGATTTTTTGCAGGTTTCGGCCTTCCTTTCGATGTGTACCACTTTCGCCATGCTTCGGTAAGGCGACAGTTGTACCCATCATTTTACTCTAATATATATATTATTTATAAACAAATCTATTTTTTTTTTATTCCGGCTGAATTCTGCTTTTCACGGAATTGCCAAATGTGATACTCTTCGATAGATCTCATCAAACTGGTCAAAAATTATAATAGAACCATGGACGAAAGCGGCACCGATTAGAAGATATTTCGAAAAATTTACCTTAGAATTGGTAAACGAACCATGTACCGCTGCCATATTGAACGAGAAGTAAAACGTCACGTGACCATCATCTTAATGACGAAAACCCGCTATGGCTTTACATCTTGTTTTAAAAGCCAAAAATACGCCGGGAATTATTCTTACGATTATGTAGGTAATAAAAGCCAAAAATACGCCGGGAATTATTCTTACGATTATATGGGTTACGATTTTATGCTGAAATCCATAAGCTACTTATGCAATTTATGGATTTATATATAATTGCATCAAGATGTATAATTATTTCATCTCGAAAGTGTTCTTGCCAAGGAGTTTGAATATAATTCTTGCGCGACACCTTATAGATGTATCAATATTACAGTAAACTCCCGTATAACGCGCTTTCCTATAACAGGAATTCATATAACGAATTCGCTCTTCTATAACACGAATTCGTGTAATTTTGCATCTTGAAAGTGTCGCGCGAGACATTGTCTCTTTCAAGATGGGGTCGCGCACAGATATCGATACTGCCTTGTGATAAGTACTTTTTCATATAGCTATTTATCGGTTCCGTTTTCGCGATGGATTTATATACCGATTTACTATTAGTAATATGACTAACAATATTATGCAAAAATCTCGGATTCCGTGAAAAGCAGAATCTTGCCTTTATCCGTTCACTATCGTTATTTATTTTTCGTGGAATTTAGAAAGAATAGTTTACTGCCATAATTTTTTATTTTAATAATATAATTTTGCAATATTTTAAAAACTGCCATTAGCTTTGGCCTAGCCAGACATATCGAATCCAAGGTGCAACGTAACGACGTATTTTACAGCCACGGGCATTAATTACCATCGGAACCATCAATTTTCGTATATCTGGATGGCAACTCGAATGACGATTGTATGGGGTGATAGAAGTTAGGGGAAACATCCGATAGCGAAAATCCGGCGCATCTTATTATTTTATTATTGGTGGATGAATTTTTAACGAAAGCGAAGGACGGGGACGGCCCACCGATTTGGCTGGATTAATTTAATTTCCGCCGAAAAATTGGCATCCATCTATAATTTATACCGGCCGGAGAGAAGGGATGCAGCCCTTTCCAAGTTAGTTCTCTTCCTAGTTTTGTAAAACTAGGAAGGCCAGAGACAAGCTGGATTAATTTAATTTCCGCCGAAAAATTGGCATCCATCTATAATTTATACCGGCCGGGGAGAAGGGATGCAGCCCTTTCCAAGTTGGTTCTCTTCCTAGTTTTGTAAAACTAGGAAGGCCAGAGACGAGATTTTATTTGTGATTGGAAATTCGAGAGTGGGATCCTTCTTGGACCAGATTGGACTGGATGACGCGTCTAACTGCGTCGTATATCCCAGATCTTTTCTGCTACCAGTCTAGCTCCTATTTAAGTAAGAGTTTGGTCGGAGTTGACCGTAACTCGGCCACAAATCGAAATAATGCGGCCTTTGTTTCTGTCATTCTAACTCATTATGGTTGGAATGACAGGAACGGTCCAAGGTCTGGGGGAGAGAGTGAAATGGCCCAATTAAAACCGTCCTATAATTATTAGGCGGTGTAAAACTTAGGAATAATTCAAAATTATTTGGCCAAGGTTGACGGTTTAATTTTAATCGTTATTATCTATCTATTCAATTATCCCGTCTCCAGTCGCGGAAACGATAAATGTTACGGCTGGGATGACGTTAACACCGACAACTCTTTAATTAATAACTATTTTGGGCTGGTATTATTTACGCTATATTCTTAAAAATTGTTTAAATCCCACGAAAAATTTCGGAATTGACTACAAGTCTCTAGAATTTTTTATTTTTACCAAATTTTGCCGTTTTCACCGGTTCGACCCACGGACAATTTATACTTAATATAACCGGAAGTCGAGTTAAATGTAGATAATCGGCCCGATTAACGTTTAGAAAGGTTTACGCGGGACCACATCGGGCCGTCTGTCTCCTATTGATCCGAATAGCCGATCGTCATAGATCTTAGCGTATAGAAGATGGATGAGGCCGCGCGTACCCCAACCTAGTTTAATGTGTTCTTTACCAATAAACAGTTTAGTTATTTCTCTACGTTAATGAAAAATTAAGGTAGAGAAGATTTCGTCCTTCCATTCGGTGGTGACGTTTTATGGTGAGTGGACAAAACCGTCGAATTAAGAACTGAAGTTGTGGCCTGGTCCGACCACCATCACCGCGGGTGGTATAAACGTTCGTAGTTGTTATCTTTAGAATATAACTGGATAAAACGTTAAAATTAGACTACAGTTCGCTAGCGGATGGCCAGACACTGGATCTCACTCGTTCTTTCTTCTATCGATTTCTCCCTCGGGTGTCGCCATCCAGCCGAAAGATAACAACTGGTACATTACAACAACAATTTCCTTCTCGGGCAGAATATAACAATTACGTCTTTCGTTAACCACACACTTAATATATTTTATCCACCGACGTAACACAATTTTTAATTTAAGTTATTACTAGATTAGAATATATTCTAACCTGCCAGGCCGTAAACTGTCTCTATGGGCATACAATCGATGACGACGGCCGTTGGTATCTTTCAAAAATGGAGAATTTTTCGAAATGAAATGGATATTTTTGGCCGGAGACCCATACTCTACTGTGAACGTGCTTGGCTTTGGGTGACAGGACCATATTTAAATTGGAAAAGTTAGCGAGAGGCACTAAAACTGCCAGCTGCGGCTACCAAATTACCTTCGCATGACGCTCGCCTTTTTCTATTTCGATACTTTTCGCAGTTAAGCAACAATCATCCATACTTACGTAACTTGTATCAAAAATAAATATTCTGATTTAAACTTATTTCGAGTTGGCATTGTTTTTTTACCAAGTTTTAAATATAGATTGTCTTCTATCGTGTTCCTTTTTCTATTTCGATACTTTTCGCAGTTAAGCAACAATCATCCATACTTACGTAACTTTTATCAAAAATAAATATTCTGATTTAAACTTATTTCGAGTTGGCATTTTTTTTTTTTACCAAGTTTTAAATATAGATTGTCTTCTATCGTGGTTTTTTTACTTATTTCTTATCAATATCGTAAAATTTTAGCATTTTATGTATTTTTAAGATTTTCTATTCGGTGTTAGTTACGGTAAGGAGATCAGAAAGTTATAGCCTAAGTGAAAATATCCAAAGAACTTCGAACGTATTCAGAGAAATCTGGGAAAATGCTTAAGATGCTTCTTCCTTATCGATCTCTGTGTGTTTATCCGGCATTATTTGGTAGAAAAATCTTATTTCTCCGCTTTGACATCGACTAAAATGGTGTTTAGAGAATAAAGTGTTGTTTTTATTTTACTTTTTCCAACTAGAACTGGTTAAAGATGCCGAAACCGGCTAAGTCAGAAAAGTACGAATTAAATGGGCCCACCGATAACAATAGGGAATCTTACGGTTCCTTTCAGCAGTCTACCGAAGATGGGGAGTTTATCATCCACCACGATCAGCTGGTAAGCACCTTTCTCTCTATCTCCGCGCTGTCTTTCGGCTTGTTGCTTATTGTTATCTTCTTTTTTTTTTCTATTGAATGGCCCATGTTTGGCTCAAACAGGGAGATACCGACACTTCCACAACAGATTTAGGCCTGACAATGGCTCCGACTCCTGCCGATGACAAGTCCACTTACTTCAGAGACGGGAAAAGAAAAATAGGTGAGCGCCTCTTTGTTCCCAGTATGAAAAGAATGGTTAATGTTGGAAGACATTAATCGATAAAATTCTCTATTAAATTAAAGCCAAAGATAAAAACTTTTTAACTTATGGCTAGACGCTTTTCTAAGTTACGAGAAAATCGAAAGAAAGACGACTTTTTTAAAGAAATTACGAAACTTCTTAACCGAACGAAAGAAAGACGACTTTCGTTCGGTTAAGAAGTCTCGTAATTTCTTTTTCTGACTGAAATTCAATCTACAAAAAAAAGTTGGACTACATCTTTAATTCTCTTATTCGGCCACCGTCTTCGCTTTAACCAACCGTCTCTAGTCGATTAGTTCCATTTTTTTTAGATCGATCATAAAAGTTATTTAAAGCTTAATTTTAAAGTAAAATTTACACACTAATCCAAGTAATAAAAATTGTGAGCCGTATAAATATTTATAATTTTTACTTACAAAAATCGGCTAAAATTTATCCAGACGATAGATAGTTCGATGTAAATTTTAACTGAAACAACTTTCTAGTTTTAGTTTTATTTTATTCAATTCTATTTGTTAGATTTCGTTCTGGTCTACGAGGAAGTGAGCGACGAGAATATCAAGAATCAACACATCCAAAAATCGATGAGGAAATCGCAGAAACACGAAATGTGGCGACAAAAATTCATGTCGAATCTCCGCAGAGCAGGCTTGGATATGGAAGAGGTGAGCTTTTTCATTTGTAAAAATGCCAAAATTCCAGTAAAATCATTATCCCTATCACAATGCAAATTAAGCTTTCACTGTCCAACGCTACAAATTCCTCTAGAAATATTTTTTATTGTACAATAAAAACTATTTTGCTACTAAAAGTTTTAAAGTTGAACATAAACATCTTACCCCAGTAAATTTTCGTCTCGCTAATCAGCCCGAGTGCGGCAGCCGCAACACTCGAGAAACTTTAATGAACACTCGAAAGAGCACTCAATTTATTGCTACGAATCGATTAAAATTTTCGTTCTTTCTACGTAGGAAGTGGTTGATGGCGACAGAAAAATTGTTCACTTCATTAAACTTTCCGCACCTTGGCAAGTACTCGTCTACTATGCGGAGATTTTGTGCATGAGAGCTCCTCTCCAGGTAAGGTGCATTTTTGCCCGATTACCTTTCAATTATTTGCCATCTCTTAATTAACTATTTTTTGATTTCAGGCCCATCCCAATCCTAGCACTAATTGGTCCGAACGCATACTGCGTACTCTGAGAATACCCAACATCATGCACGAAGATATACCTAACAAACCCTTAGACTATTATACGTGCAGATTTAAGGCTTCGAAGTTAGACAAGTGAGTATGGTAACGTGGCCAATTGGAAGATTATGGATTAGTAACGCTGATTCTGGTTAATAGGTTTCTAGGCAGCGAAAATCAAGAGGAGTATTTCACCACTACTCAAAGGATTCGCGTAGTACAAGAAATTTTACAAACAGCCGCTTATGGAAAGAGAAGAAGGGCTCAATTAGGAATAGATAGATTAGTAGAAGAAGGAGTTTATGCAGCCGCATTCCCGTTACACGACGTAAGCTTTCTGGAAACATCTTGTTACTGCCTTTCGGATTGAAAAAGTTTTTCGATTAATCGCTCTCCACTTATAATATTCCAACACATAATATTATATTTATAATACAGGGTCCTTACCAGAAGCCCAATCACTATGTTGTGCCAGAATGTCTAAACAGGAGGCAGATACTGTACGAATATTGGGCTAGGTGGGGTAGATGGTATAAATATCAGCCTTTAGATCACATTAGAGAATATTTTGGTGAAAAGATAGGGATATATTTCGCTTGGCTAGGTGAGTGGGTAGATTTTTAACATTTATCGATACCTTTTTAATTTGATAAAATTTACAGGTTTTTATACGGGATGGCTGCTACCTGCAGCTGTGGTTGGTTTGATTGTGTTTCTTTACGGGGTGTTCACCATGAAAGAAGATTCTCCTTCGTAAGTGCTAATAATTGGATATAATGCCGATGCGTGACATAATAAATTCCGAGGTTTCCTTATTTTTTCAGGAACGAAATATGTCAGAGCGAGAAGAAATATAAAATGTGTCCTTGGTGCGATGGTTGCCCTTTCTGGTTTCTCAGTGACATTTGTTTTTTTAGCAAGCTCTCTTATTTATTCGATCATCCAGGAACGGTTTTTTATGCAGTATTCGTCTCCTTTTGGGGTTTGTACCGTGTGATATTCTAAAATTAATCTATTATGCTTCCTCTGTCTCCTGTCTTTCAGTAGATTGTGCCTGATAATCGAGAGTTTGCTAATTTTTCTTGACAATATTTTTTACAGCTGTAACATTTTTAGAGCATTGGAAAAGGAAAAGTGCCAGCCTGGCCCATCATTGGGATTGCATGGATTTTGAAGAGGAGGAGGTAGTCGTTTAATTTTCTGACCCACTCTATAATATAAATGAAAGGTAAATTGTTTTTTTTTCATAAATTTAGGAAAGGCCCCGTCCAGATTTTGCCGCCAGGGCTCCTTTTGTTGAAAGAAATCCAATCACTGGAATCAAAGAACCAGCCTTTCCTAACTCAGTCCGTCGACAGAGGATGGCTGCTGGTGTTGGGGTCATTTGTATTATGGTAAGAAAGCGTAATGTGCATTCTATAACAAAATTTTTGCATAAACCTTTATGAATAACTTATTAATTAATGGATCATTCCATGTCGAATGGTCTAATTTTGAAGAACTTCGAGACTCAAAACTAGAAAACCATCACAGTATTCTTGTTGTTGAAAATCTGCTCTTTCTAATAGTAGCAGAAAAATTAAATTCAAAATGTCAAACATTGAGACATTTGCTCTTAAATATTAGTCAAATTTGATCAATGATCTTACGGCCTTTGAAAACAAAAGTTTTGGATTTAGGACAAAAAAATGAACAAACTTACAAAGATTTAGAGTGCTAGTTATGTTTATGCAGCGATTGTAGTTAAAACTTTGAAAATAATTCGTGATTGAATTTCCGTTACATAGACAGGTAGCACAGATAACCTCCACAAGAAAGGCCTTGGTACCTCAACTACATTTCTTGAACTGAAATTGTTCACAGCGTCATCTGAAACTAGTATGCATATTCACACCAAGTTTCAACAAAATTGAAGAGAATCGAGTAACTCCCTAGATTACTTGACATGGAATGACTCTCATGGCGTCTTTTTGTTTCCATATGAAAGTATAGACCTACCTTAATTAAACCATAATATGTTACATAAAATTTTATTTTGCAATATAGTGTTTTCTTACGTTATCTTAGTCACGATAATATAAATTTTTACCTGATAATATTTCTTGACATTTGAGGTTACATTGGAAAATAGGAGTTTAGTCTGTTTAAAATTTGTATTTAATTCTTTATTGATTTCCGAATTAGACTATTTTCCAAGGAAAATGGAAGCTTACAAGATTGGGTCAATGTCTGGGTGTGTGCCACCACTAATAACTTTTGAACTAACTAGCAGATTTTCATGAAATTCGGCAGTGATGTTCTGCCATTAAAGAAACCTCGACGCCGTATTCTTTAATCCTATCGGATCGACGAATCCTGCAGAATTGAATTTAATTTTATTACAATTTTAGTTTATATTATTACCAATAAATGGTACTAAGTTTTAGTAGGTAATGGTAGCGTATAGCTTACCTGATTTCTTAATACAGCACGACCTATGTCTATATTTATCATTACGTAACGATGGATGACATCACGAAGCGCAACACAAAATATATATTTTACGATGTCATGATGACATCATCATCGCTACGATGGTGATGGTGACATCTATGCTGGTAAATTAGCGTTAAAATTGGGCACACAAAACAATGGATTCCAAATGCTAAATAAATGATACCTTCAGAAAGTAGACAATTTTAGTTCTTTCTGAAACTTTTTGTTTTTTTGCAGATGACTCTGGTGATGATCTTCATAGTGGCCGTCATTATATACAGAACGTTGGTATCCATCCCTTTGTTAAAAAACAGGACATTTTTAGGAATGACTTCCGTCATCACTAGTTCCACCGGAGCCGTTTTCAATCTCATACTTATCATGGCTCTGGGGAAAGTATACGAGAGTTTAGCTCTCAAGCTAACTCAATGGGGTAAAGGCAGTTATATATCTTTATCAGGCACGATGAAGAACTTACAAGAAGTAAATTAACTTGTTAGGGAAAGTATACGAGAGTTTAGCTCTCAAGCTAACTCAATGGGGTAAAGGCAGTTATTTATCTTTAGCAGGCAGGATGAAGAACTTACAAGAAGTAAATTAACTTCTAATTACTTTCAGAAATGCACCGGACACAAACTGACTTCGACAACAACTTGACATTCAAAGTATTCCTTTTCCAATTTGTTAATTATTATTCTTCGATTTTTTATATCGCTTTCTTCAAGGGAAGGTAAATGATTTTAAATATACATATATTTCACTTTTCTTATTGGAAATATCTTTAAACACATCGCTTTATTTTCCTTTATCAAACTGTAATTTTCTAAATGTCTTTGATTTCATATATAAAAATTTCTAAAAAATAATTAAAAAATTCTTATAGATTTGTCGGATATCCAGATCATTATACTTACATGATGGGATTAAGAAACGAGGACGTAAGTTGTTGAATTTTTGAAATTAAATGTTTAAAAGCTGGTATAAACACATAAATATCGAAAAGTATATTTAAATATTAAAGTGTCTTATCATTCTTCTGATAGTGCAATAGTAGTGGTTGTTTGATGGAACTAGCTCAACAATTGGCCATTATCATGATTGGCAAACAAGTGATCAATAATGCTCAAGAGATCTTACTTCCGTAAGTATTTGGCTTTCTTTCAACTACGAATACGATTATAACTAAGAAAAGTACTTTAAATATCTCAGAAAATTAAAATCTTGGTTGCATCGCAAGAGAACAAAGTTAACGAGTGGTATCAGTGTTACTCGTTGGGAAGAAGATTATCAACTTATCGAGAACGAAGGATTGTTTCAAGAGTACTTGGAAATAGGTAAGTTGCCTCGATGTTTGCTATTTTTCGATATTACTCGGAGATTAGGTTACGTTCGAAATTACTCAACGATAGAATTTACATCTATAAGCGGCTCTTCACACCCAAAAAAGTTTTAATTCAAGGGAGATAGGACGTAATTAAGTTCGCTTCTATTATTGTTCGAAACCTGATGATTAAATATAATAGATGAATTAACAAGAAGCAACATGTATCTCAACCAATACCGGCTTTAGAGCTTTTAGCGCCGAGTGAAAATTTTTGTAGCTCCCCTTCGAGTCGTCAGTTTTGATAGTGAGCGGCCTCCATACATCCATGGCAGCTTCCCAGTCCGCTCACCGCTTAAATTATGTGAAAAAGTAATTGTCTTACTACAATAATAATAATAATAGTAACAAAATTCGCCAGCTCCCTGAGCGGGCACTTCGCTCGATCGTATGTTGAACCGGCGCTGATTGCAACAGTACTATCAGAAGATATTTCAGATTATAAACCGTATAATAATTGAAAACTTTTTATTTTACAGTTTTGCAGTTTGGTTTCATCACCATATTCGTGGCAGCTTTCCCTCTGGCTCCTCTCTTCGCCTTACTTAATAATTGGGTAGAAATTCGCTTGGACGCACAGAAATTTGTATGCGAAACCCGCAGAACAGTGGCCGAACGAGCTCAGAATATAGGAATTTGGTTCCGCATTCTGGAATTATTGGCTCATTTGGCAGTCATAAGCAACGTAAGTAAAAATCCACTAAACTTTCTCATTTTCTATTAATACCAGTTAAATTTTAACCGCTTTCCAGGCCTTTTTGATCGCCTTCACTTCAGATTTTTTACCCAAATTGCTATACCAATACGATTACAGTTGGGACTTGGAGGGTTACGTCAACTTCAGTTTATCGTGGTCACCAAACGGGTCCTTGTTAGAAGGATGCAGGTAAAACTTTTTAGATGTAAACATTCGAATACAATCTGGAGAAGAAGCTGCCAATCATTTATATTCCTATTCTCATTACAGGTATCACGGTTATCGCGATCAAGAAGGAAACTTTCGCCCATTTTTTTGGAGACTTTTAGCAGTTCGATTAGGATTTGTCATTATTTTTGAGGTGATTTTTTCTTTATTCGCTTTTTATAAGACATTTTAAATATTTATAATGTGTAATTATTAAATGTAAATAATTATAGTTAGCTATTCTCACCAGCTATTTTTATTAGTTACCATTTTTTTCTGTGGAATATGACGACGCTCCAGGCCAATTACGGTTAAAGAATATTATAACCGAAAATATTCGATGATAAAAGAGGAGACAATCGAGTTAATTAAAAAGAGAATAGACGGGACGAGAACCAAGCACTTAATAATTACTAGAGAAAAATGCGAAAGAATAACAATCTAACTGGGTTTTCCTTCCAGCCCTTTGTTATAACCTAATTATTTTTTCGAGAGTAATGAGATTAATCAGAAGTGAATTTGGTTCTCGGGAAATTTACAAAGCATTTTACCACGTAATCGTATCTCGAACAAGCTTTTAGACAGAATAAACCAGGATACTTCAGTTATTAAAATATAATTGAATTAATTTTTTTCTCGTGACAGCACGTAGTCTTCGTTGTGTGCAAGATGATTGATGTCTTAGTGCCAGACATACCGAAAACTTTGGAGATGAAAATCAAAAGAGAAAGATACTTAGCCAAACAAGCTCTGGCCGATTCCGATACCATCATGAAGGTAATAATATTTACTTTAGCATAATTAAAAAATAATAGAGAAGTGATAAATAAGCATTTGGTTATTCTCCGTCGTGTAAAATCTTTCGATCGCTTTCTTCACTTATTTTACATATACTTATTTAAGACATCTTTTCCGAAATTATTATATTTTTTCCATAAAGATCGGCATACTTCAGAAAACTGAAAGTTTTCATTCTGTTCGATACATTTAATGAGAAATATAAACGGAAAAAGGGCCGGTTCCCACTTACGTAAAAATAATCCGGAAACGGAAAATTCGAAAATTTTTCATATAATCAGCGCAGAAAGTATCCGGAATATGGAGTTGGGCAACTTTTAACTTTTCCGTAATGCGACCCAGAAAAAGAATATTTTAAACCAATAGGGTACCGTCGAGAATACGTGTCGCACACAATCATCGAATGGAGAAAAATTTAAGCATGGAATCAAGAAATAATTGATTGTTCGTCCTCTTCGATCGTCGTCGTCAGAAGACAAGTGCCAATAGCTGGTGGAAATTCTTTTCCGGATTAGATGGAAAAACACTGAATTTTACGAACGGGAAAAAGAAAATATATTCTGTATACATAATTATTTTCCGTAAGTGGGACTCGGCCTTAATAGTAAATCAAATGGGAAAAAATAGAAAAGATAAACAAGCACAAGATACGAAGGAAAATTAACATATGACCTAAATTTCTGAAAATAACGATCAAAGCTTCTCTTTCTGTTGTCTTTAGTATCGATTTTATACTGACTTTTACTAATTTTCCCTCCCGTTTTTTTTCATTCCAAATACTATTTATTACTTTAACTTATCAAATGTACTAGTTTTACTTAGTCAAGTGTCTTGGGCAGATAAATTATTATCACTTCGAAATTTTCTTGGCTTAAAATCTACAGTTTGAAGAAATATTGCGTTAACATTCGAATAGTTAGAAAATTAGAATAGTTAGATCTAAATTGGCCATGAGAAGAAATCGGAAGCGAGGCAGAAGGTACAACCAAGAACGAGTCGAATTAAAATAGAAAAATTTTCCCATTTTTGTAATATTAATTTTTATTTGATTTTGCAGGTAGCTCAGAGAAAGGACGACGACGACGAGGACGAAGACTTCTCTAATCATGGAGGCAGCGCATAATGGAATTTAGCATTTTAAAACTCTTTCTATGTCTTTGCTCTTATACATTTTAAAGTGTATTCGAAACAACTTTATTCTCGGAACAGTATTCACCATATAATTTTATAACAGTTTATTTGTATCGAGGATTAACAGTGGACAGTTGGCTGATTGTTAAGAATTTCCATTCGCGTTAAATATATATTTCCAAAAAAGGTAGAATGGAATTCGTCAAAATTCTAGTGCTCCGAGATCTAGGATTTTAAAAAATTGTTATACTCGAAATTTTTATAAATTTTCGAATATTCACGCTAAAAAAGTTGCGTATGTCTTAAAATGAGTTGTTTTACTTCTCCACTAATCTGGCAAATATTTATAGGAATTTGCTTTCTGTCGATTAATCCTTATCTTCCATAATTTTATTATTTTTTTACAAAAATTATTTAATTAGTTGTTTACATTATTCGATTGTTCACTATGATGAAAATTATACGCTAACAGCAATAGTTCATCGATAGAAAAGCCTTTTATAATATCTTCATAAGTGAAAATCTCTTACATTAATGTAATCGTCGGTGGCCAAAATTAGAATATAGCCATTGCTGCAATTTTGTAAAATGGCTCCGTTGAGGAAGAGTTATCGGAATTTTTCACCCACGAATTGCCAAAATTGGTTCGTACATTCAATAAAAATTTCATCGAGTTAACTAGTTACGAATAATTAACTTTTACCCTACACTGGAAACTTGGGCAATCCTCTTTCCCAACAACACGGAAAGAGTTAATGCAAATTTCTTGAAAGAAGGATTCTAAAGATTCCATCTTCCCAACTGTTTCCTGTAACTTGAAATGTATCACCAGCCTGGTCACTCTTACCAATTTACCTGAATGATTGCGACGATAAAAATGAGGCCTATTACGCCCTTTAAATATGATCCATACGGTCATATATGGCAGCTTTCCCTTTTATAAAAAAAAAGTTTTTGCAGCAGAATCCTTTCCTTTGTGATACGCACTGTTGTGTCAAAAAATTTTATGCATTTTAATGAAAAAAGAGATACTATCGTGAAAAATCAAGCTTTGTAATCTAGTTTCTCCTCCGCTTCATTCGAGGATTTGTACAGTTTGTAAATACATATTTTCTTGTTTACGCAGTTGTATATACAAAGTCAGTTTACAGTAAATAATAATATACTATATATTCTATGTATACAAAAATAATGTGTGTTGTCCATCTTAAATGCGTGAGCTGTATTTTATTAAATGTGATAAAAAGAGGAAAAAATAATTTAAAAATATATTAAATATTATATTTAAGAATTCAAATTATATTAAAATTACTTGTAAATTATTAATTATATTTCAATTATAAATAAAAACTAACTTTTGAAAAGAATTGTTTTGTTTTTTGTATAATTCCCGAGAGGATTGGAGAAATTTTGATAATTATTTTCTGGAAAAGTACTGTGCCACAACATTTTTATATCCCAGAACAGTTTAGATAATTTATTTTATTCCAAAACAGGATATATTTTATCCTTAAAGCAATTCCCAATAAGTTTTAAAAGCTTAAAAACATCATCAAGCGATATAAAACAAAACGATTTTTAGTTTTCGTTTATACTCGAATTCAAATTGGTGGAAAAGTAGTTTAACAAATAGAATTTATTTTTTATCTGGTATTTTCCAGAGATGCTACCTTTTATCATTAATAAATCATGTTTATCAGTGGAGTAGGGAAAAGGTCAAGGATAGACCGAGCACATACGAAGTGGATCACGTACTAGGTTATTTTCTCAATAATTAACTAGCGTAGAGTTTTTGAAAATTCAGTTTCTATGTTAAATATGCTAGATTAAATAATTTAAGAGAACGAATTGTATTCATAACTCGGAAAATATTCATTTACAAAGGAGAAAATACTGTCAACAAACGAAATTAAGAATAGTGTTCTTTGGCCACACGCATATTACACGATTCAATAAGAATACTGCGCGCTTTGATGCTCCGAATATTACGATTTTATCATTGAATGAAGTTAATATTTGGCATAATAAGTTTAATAAGGGGGGAACCTCGTTCCTCCACTTTTCCTAATTTGAGCGCTACATTAATGTATCTACTGAATGAATTTAAAGAAATTCAAATATTTTTTAAGTTTGAAAGATTACGGGATATTTAATATATAATCTGCATCTTATGATTTTTATAAGCAGACCTTTATCTACTAAACCTAGATATACCTGTCGATAGGTTATATGTTTCGAGAAGGTCATCCTCTTGTTACGATAAAATAACCTCTAGAATAATTCGTTGTCGATGCATAAAATTCGCCGACAACATCGAACATCCGTGCACGCCACAGAACGCTACACTCCTCATTATATCTCTAATAAACTAGCTATTCCGGCTGTTAATGCACCGCATCCAGGAACGAGCCTAGGATATATTCGACCGAAGCACCAATTTTGCAGCTCTTTTTTCACTACACCAACCAACGTAAACTATAATTATCGTCCGGTGCATCAACCGCCAAGTTTTATTCGGGGGGAACCACTATAATTGCCACTACCCGTGTCATTTATCATAACAACCGTCCGCCCGTCCGGCCAGCTTTTCGAATGCACAGATATCCCACAGACATCGACCATTGTTTATTTATTCTCCTACACGTGTTACGATTTTATCGTCCCACGTGTTTTTCTTTTATTATTTTTCGTTGGCCAAACCAAGTGTATTCATTTACAGGTCATTTACGTCATTTGTGTTACGTAACCGTGAATTAAATACTGTACACACTTTCTTCATTTAATACGAATATCGTATCCAATTTAAGGTGGATTGATTATCTCTTTTTGTAAATGCATTTAACTTTACATAGTATAAAGACAAACTTAACTATAGAAAGAATTTTTTACCATCAAAAACATCAAAATCGATTATTAAAAAAAATTCATCTAAAACTATATCGTACTAGTTAAAAAACCAGAAAAATTGGATACGCTTATATTGTATCAGGTAGGTAATTTGGAGTTTTTATATATTTTCGACTTTATAATAAACCTATGTAAAATATATTATAACGATATCTTCTTTAACCTTCAGCAACGAAATTGAAGTCGCAAATCTTCCTGGAGGGTCATTCACCCTACCCCATGCATTGACGATGAGTCATTCTCGGATCTCAGGTCATTTACTTGATATTCACCTTCTCAACGCAATTAATAAATCAACTTTTGTAGCGTCAATCCTTCTTTGGAAGAGCATTCCAGATAAATAATAAATAGAAACGAAATTCATAAAAAAATGAGTTTCATTCCTGATTAAGTTATTCAGACGTAAATGAGAAAAGTTTCTTTAGAACGCATTTTTTCTTGGCTTTTGAAAGAAAAACTAAATATTCTGAATTACACTACTAAAAAGGCTAAATTGCTCGAAACATATGTTGATCTGTTTTAAAATAACATAATTATGTAAAAATTTAATCTATCAAAGATTTACTAGCCGAATACGATAGATTTACTCGATGCAGATGTACTGTACGTGATTAGATTATTGGAACAAATAGAGCCTTACTCTTGATGAGTGAATCTGGATGACTGATTCAGCATCATCACTCTTAGATTCTTACCACCGTCTTTTCTCATTTTATAGTACTCAACTTAACTTTTCTAAAATTCTTCTTGGTAAATCGCTTAAGAGAAAATTTGATTTTTCGGAGCGAATCGTGAAAAAACAAATTTTAAATTGGTAAAACAGCAAATTTTAAGAGGATTCAAAATCACTCATAATTATAATTTTATATAAAAAATTAATTCCATATTTAAGTTATTTAATTTTTTTGACAGCAATTATGCATTGGATTAATTGGCTTATAATTTTTAACCGTTTCGTGGCTTGAAATTTCGTTAAAGAGTCTAATAAATCAAGTATTGTAAAGAATTAACTTGGATTTTGTTTAAAAATAAAAACAAATTTAATAAATAAGTGATTATTAATTTTTTAAAATTATTTCTTACGGAAATTATATTACGGTACAGAAAACTAAGAAAAAATTAATGAAATTTTCTCAGATGGAAACTTTTTTAAAAAAATTTATTACTTTATAAATTTATTTTTATAATAGTTAAAAAATTATGAAAAATATTAAAATATTTATTCGAAAATACATATTAAAATATATATTTAAATGTTGTTATTGCTATTTAAAAAAAGCGTACTTAAAAATTAAATAAGAAAAATTTTATAAAATCGACACTAGAGGAACTGCCGTCGGTAATGTAACGGTATTCCGAAAAGTTGTGTTATTTTGTTTTCGTAGACATAAAATGTCATCAACAGTTTGTTTAATTCTTACAAATGGAAAACAATAATAAAATTACTTAAATGCGGCCATCGAGCGAGAATACTGTTAGAGGTTATTGCTAAAGCTTCATCTAATCGAGGAAGACTGCCATAGGAACAAATGAGCGCACTGATTCGACTGGAGGGTGTTGGTTGGTGTTAATCATGAAGCTGGACTTCGCTCGTAGTTGCTTCTGGAGGTTTTAATGTGGATATAAACAGGCACGGAACTTAATTTAACAAAAAATGAGTTCCAGAAGGTAAATTATATATCTAATTTAATTTAGTAAGAGATTGTTGGCTAGTCTACACGTTTTATTTTTACTTTGTTTACATTAGGAATCTAACCGAGATGCCTGGCCGAAGATATTTAAATAATCAAAAATGATTATTTAGATGATTAAATTCGAATTGATGCATGATTACATTGTGTGTTTAAATTATTTGTGTGTAATAATAAATATTTTTCTGTAATATGAAACGGATGATATACAAAAATGCATTCACTAATGATTAACTTTATATATTAATATAATATACACTATATATTCAATAAAATACTGTAAATTGGATATACTTGAAAATTTCTTTAGTTATGAGGGATTTTTATATAAACCTAAATGAAAGTTTGCATAATCTTGGGTATTTCTGCAATGCATGATTTGCAAAAATTATAAAGATAGATTTATATGAGTCAGTTAATATCAAACTATAGTTACAAATAGCAGCTAGAACTGTTATCAAATTGAAATGTGGTCTTTGATACATACCTAAATCACTTTTTATGGAAGATTACCTGCTAATAGACTGATTTTATAAAATTATATGGAATATTTAAATTCTTTTTCATTCTTTTGTACATATTATATAATTCTAGACAAAATAAAATGAATTCTGCTCATGTTGTGTATAAATGCTCCAATAAGTTGAATATTTGTGAAGCATTATTATACAGGGTGTAAATTATCTCCTTCAAAAAAACTACACTACGACGTAGACGAAATTCAGGCAATTAAAATAATATAAGACACTTGGGGTCACAAATCGGAAGCCCGGGCGGGGCGAAGAAGAAGAGCTGCAACGTCATTGCAGAAAAACTGCGCTGTTGACTGTTAATTAATTTAGTTTAACCAGTTGGACAAGGTACACTGTTCTTATGGATCAGTTTGACAACAACGAGTTAGCCGACATGTACATTTGTTTTGGCAAAGCTCGTGGTAATGCACTGGCAGCAAGACGACTGTACCAAGAGCACTACCCTCAGTGAGTACTGCCTACTTACGAGACTTTTCGTACTGTAGACCGTAACTTGTGTGAAACGGGAACTTTTCAGGTATGGTAACACTCCAACTGAAACCCATGTAAATCATTTTCCAAAGTACCGGTACATTGGTAACGTTATTGTAACTTAACAGGAATTCAGACGATAAGCTGGAGGCCCTGTGCCTCGTTTGAATGCTGTGGTAGAAGACGCTGCATTACACATTGTCAATCAAGCAAAGTGTGAGCCAAGCACGAGCCAAGTGTAAGCAAGCACAGTCAATCAAGCAAAGCATGAGCCAAGTGTGAGCGAACACAGTCGCCCACACTTGGCTTGTGCTACACAGCGCCACGCCATTCAGCTTAGTTTGAGGTTCAATTTACAGCGTTGCTTGCGATTTGCGACCCCAAGTGTCTTATATCATTTTAATCGCCTGAATTTCGTCTACATCGTAGTGTAGTTTTTTTGAAGGAGATAATTTACACCCTGTATACTGTATTTTCTCAGTTACTCATAGAATCATCATATATTTTCAATCTACTTGACCCTTTCATCGTCGTCTAATAAGCAGTTCTCAATCTTTTGGGTTTGCATACCACCCAAAGAATATCAAAATTTCTCCATACCACTACTATTTATAAAAAATTTTGGAATCAAAATAAAAAAATAGATAGACAAATAAAAAATATTTATTTTAGTTTTTTGTTAAATAAAACATAATTACCATAATAAAAGTTAAATATTTAATTTATTTAGAAACAAAATATCTATTATTATTATTAGCATTTCCAAAATTATTACATAAAAAAATTATATAAAAACAAAATAATATAAAAATATTCTAATTAAAATTAATGAAAACCTAGAGTTTGTTTTGCAAAAAACAATTTTTTAATATCAGGCTCATGCCTTTAGAATATATTGCTTAAACTTTAAATATTTAATTGCAATAACTCTAGCACTTTTAGCAGTAAAGAATCAATATTTATTTACTACAAAACTACTAACGTTTCCAGTTTTTACACCATCGTCAGGTGTGTTGATGGTGTAAAAACCGAAAACGTTAGTAGTTTTGTAATAAATAAATATTGATTCTTTACTGCTAAAAGTGCTAGAGTTATTGCAATTAAATCAGGCTCATGTTACTTAGTTTTAAGCATAAATTAGGCTCAAGTATTAATTTTGTTTTATATTTGTTTTTTAAATATAATATTGTTGAAAATCTCTTAACATAAATAGCTGGTCCAAAATGGCATCAAAAATTTAATAGCTTTATCTGCAATTTCTTTAAAATCATTCTTTCTCCAAATTCTAAAATCAAGTATGTATTATTTTTAAAATCTTCCATGTTGCAAGCATGACATGTTGAAAAATTGCAATTGCAGCACTTTTTCTGATTGTATGAAGAACTAAAAGAAGTTTTCTTGAATTGCAATTTAACATTGCATGCCATGGACTAAACACTTGTACCAATTCCCACTATAGCAAACTCCAAACTAATTTATAAGGACCAGTGGCAGAACTTAAAATTTTTTACCCCCCCCGCAAAATATTATTTGGGTTCCTACCACAAAAAAAAAACAAATTTTTATCTAGATATTTTTATTAGAAAATAACAAAAACGAACAAAATTGCATCATTTAAAACACAATTGAAAATAAATTAAACTTACAGTTCAATAATTGAAAATTATTGAACTGTAAGTTTAATTTATTTTCAATTGTATTTTAAATGATTCATAATTAATTATAATAATTGAATTGAATTAAATAATTAATTCAATTCAATTGTAAAATTATTTTCAATAAAAATAAACAATTGAAAATTATCAAAAGAAAATATATTTAAAATTCTTCCTCCTGGATTTTAAATTTGCAAAATCTGTAATCATATTTTTTATTTCCATATTTTTAGTTACTGCTCCTACCACCACATTGCTCTGATTCAATGAATTCTTCATTCTTTTCATGGTGCATTTAATTTTCATTGTATTATGTTGTTAATTTTAAAAAAGGGTAAAGAAAGTACGAGGAGGATTTGGGCCCCACATTGCAGGGTCTGGTGCATTGTAGTTCCACCACTGATAAAGACAATATAAAAACTTTTGTGCACTATGGCACTAAAATGGCATATGACCTAGAGTGCAGTAAGTCTGGACATTTTTGTATATGACAAAGAACTGAAAAAGGCAGTAATCAATATAATGGAGATATAGTTTTAATTTCTTTTTTATACCAGTTTTATATTATTTGAATAAATTATCTAAATATAATTTTTCAAAAATAATTTCTCTCACATATCATCTGTAAGTCCATTGCCTACCGTTAGTTGAGAACTGCTGATCTAATATATCAGGTGTATTAGAAATTAAATAAGCATCAAGTGCATTGAAAATGTTTGTTTACAAAGTATTTGACTGCTAAAGAGTTTAATGATGATATATGTTGTTTCTTCTTAGAATCAATTTGATGAATTAGTATAATTATTAAGCAGGGATTCTAAAGTTCTGTTGGAAAAAGTTTGCATTGAAATGGAATGGAGAAATGTGTTAAAGCAGTGATTGTTAAGTCCTACCATAATATTTTTTAGGTCGAAATATTCTGTACTCTGTGATTTTTACTATTGATCTGTAGCATTAAGATTCAGTACTAGGCTTTGCCATAATTCTCTAAATCTAATCTATAGGAAAAATTATAAGTAATTCCTTCCATAATTTTGTTATATACATCAAGGGCAATCAACTGAAGAAAATGCTTTCTTCAGGATATTAGTTTTTTAATTTGATAAAACTGTGCATAGCTACTAAAAATTGCATTCATTTTTATACATACCAGACTTTCATTGTTACTTTGCATTTTTTTAAATTCTTTTCCTTAAGTTTGCCTGAAATTTGCACTTTTTAGGGTTTAATTTAATTTTGCTGTTGCCTAGTAACTTTAATTTAAGTTACTAGGCAATAGCAATCAGTATAAAACAAAGTAAAACAAAACTTATTGTGCATGTCCAAGACTTGGGTGTGATTACTCTGTTGATAGTCAGCTACAATACATTCAAAGAGCTGATTGATCTAAATGAATAAAATGCTGATAAACACTTGAAGAAAATTTGAATTCCAGCATATTTTAAAGTCCTGGACAAAATTGTAGACAATTATTGAAATCCAGAGAGTGGGTTAATCCTGACCATATTGAAAGCTACTCAGTACTATATATTCAGAAAATAATTTTTATAATACTTGCATTTGCTTTCAATTATGTATTAAAATGATAAATTCACATACAAAATAAGTATTCTTTAGTAGAAAAGTCATTTTTACTTAAATTAAAAAGATGTTAGAATACATAGAAAATATTTTTGACTTTACAAGATTATCTTCAGTTCCAAAATTTGAATGAAGAACAATTTAAAAATAGAACATATTACAATTTGAAACATCATGCTATATAGAGTACATAACAGCAGATAAAAATGTTAAATTTAAATATCTTACAAAGATTAATACTAAGGATAAATCATATTATAAACAATGTTAATGTTAAATTAATATTTAACATTAACGTTGTTTATAATTATATAAACAACGTTATATAATTATACTATAAGTTAATTTAACATTTATTTTAAAAATGTTAAATTAACTTATAGTGCAATTTTAACTATCCACATAGATCAAAAAATTTTTAATATAACTGATTATTATACCCATTTATGATATGCCATCACTATGACAGAGAGATGATCTCTGGAATATGTATATGGCTGAGGTTGTATGTATCCATAGGGCCTCAGCCATATACCTTAGAGATAGGACTAAGAGTTAGCAATTAACTATTGTTTATAGCCAACTCTTAGGAATTTAAAACTGAAATTAAGTTTTTTAATGTAGTGATGATTTCTTATTCAGGAAGAAATAGTTTTATAATACAATATAAAATTAAAACTTTACTTATCAGAATTTTATAATATGCTGATTAATAATAATACCAAATGCTCAAAACTTTTAAAATTCTGTTCAATACTACCTCCTTAGTTTTCAAGAATTTATAGCATAGATGAAAAATATTTTGAAACAAAGCCATATTAATAATATATTTTGTTACGTTTAACAAACAAAAAAATTTTGTATATACTGTATTTGTTTTAAACATTTTAATAAAATTTCTTTTCTCTATTCTAAAAACAATTGTAATTTGAATTTCCATGTTGTTTTATTTAGTGTTGTAATAAATTTTATATGCATTGAAAATTTTATTCAAATTTTTTTTTCAGTAATATATACAATCAAACTTTGGTTTACGAATGCCTCGAATCATGAACAATTGTAACTCATCATGAATTGTATCATCGAATCATGAATTGTAACTCGAGATTTTCAGTAATATATACAATCAAACTTTGGTTTACGAATGCCTCGAATCATGAACAATTTGGTTTATGAACAAATTTTCCAAACACAAAGTGTCTCGAGTTACAAACACATATGCCATCAACATAAATATTTTCAATGATAATGTCAAGTATCACTTTAGAAACATTTTAAAACATAGACAAAAACAAATCACACTGAATAACATTTTAGTGAGAGAGAGGCCCAGTGGATTTGAAGCAGAGTTGAGTGGTACCAAGAGAAAAAAGAAAAAGAATCCCCTTTCAAACAATAACATTTCACTTCTTCACTACCTTTCACTTATGCTGTTAATCTCCTCCATACAGGTATTGTAAAACTGTTTTTGACCAAGAGAAAAAAGAAAAAGAATCCCCTTTCAAACAATAACATTTCACTTCTTCACTATCTTTCACTTATGCTGTTAATCTCCTCCATACAAGTATTGTAAAACTGTTTTCGTCTGTATTTGATCTGCTTAGTGTTGTGTTTATCTTTTTTGTAATAGATTTAATGATTTCCATTAATTCTGTGTTAAGAACTTGTGCATAAAATGCGCTTAGTGTTGTGTTTATCTTTTTTGTAATAGATTTAATGATTTCCATTAATTCTGTGTTTAGAACTTGTGCATAAAATGCTGTTGTAAAAATTTAAATAAGCAATCATCTGGGGTCCAGGAACGGATTAATCCATTTTACATTAATTCCTATGGGGAAAATAGTTTCGGTTTACGAACGACCTTCAGGAATGAATTAAGTTCGTGAACCGAGGTTTGACTGTATAAAATATGATGTATGTATAAAATAATGATGCAATAATTAATTAGTTATTGAAGCTACAGTAATCTTGTGATCTGTATAAATATTGATCTGAAATAAAAAATGATATTTAAATATTAAGTTTTATAAATTTTTCTAAGAAATTAATAATAAAAGTTTGTGATTTGAATTTATCTCCTATTAAAATATTGTAATGTATTTGTAGTTAAATCAAATTCACATAAACTAAAAACTGCTTATTTATACTATGTATAAAGTTCACTAATCCACAAAGCACAATCAGTAGTTAAACAAATCATTTTTTTAATATAATCTAAATAAAAACATAAAAACGTTTTCGGTATACATTATACCATCATCAGTTACAATGCATATCAGATTAGTACGCGTTTATGATACGGGATTCTAGAATGATAGAATATATTTTAAAATTTAATTTAGTCAAAGAACAAAATAAATAGAAATAAAACTTTACTGAGGTGTGCCCAACAAAATATAACTTCTATGTTAGATGAAAATACTAAAAATATCTAACAGACAGGTATTAAAATTAATAATGATGATTGGTCAGAGTTAATTATATAAATATATTCTGTCATTCTAGAATCTGGTATCATATCACATTCCAATTTGATATGCATTGTAACTGATGATGGTATAATGTATATTGAAAACGTTTTTATGTTTTTATTTAGATTATATTAAAAGAGTGATTTGTTTAACTGCTAATTGTGTTTTGTGGATTAATGAATTTTATTTGTAGTTAAATTATTAAACTATACATTTACTATTATAAATTGCTTATTCAGAATAGCTATCAAATAATAACAATCATCATTATAGTTTATGAAAATCACTAATCAAAATTACTATTAATCATGCTGTTTTTCTAATAATTTTTTATTTATTCTATGGTATGGTAAATTTTTAATTGTTTGCAACATTTCATATTTCCCTTTTAATGTATATTAATTTCAAATCATAAAGATAGCAAAAATACTTTTGCAAGTTTGATTTAAAATTGTTAAATAATTAATATATTCATTGATATATTTTATTTAAAAATATATTGATTATCATGCTCATTTAATTATATTATTTTCAAAGTTAAAATTTTAAGAGAGAAAACAAATGCTTTTAATTTTGCTGTGTAACTATACTTTTAATAATCTACAGTTATTTTGTGACTTATAAGTAATCATATTTTATAAATATATAACAACAAATATATCAATAATATGTTGTATGTTTTTAATCATTCATTTTTATTAAACAAATATTTTTTCACATAATAAATAACAGTAATAAATTACATGAAATATGCACTTAAGATATATCTGATAAAAATGCAAAATTAATTTTTAAATCATTTTGGATTATTATCATCAAATTTAATTTAGCAATGTAGTTTTTATAATAAATGATTTATTTTGAAATGAAAATTGAGATTTTTTAATATGCTTTAAAAACTGGAATTTTATTAATTTAATATATTGTACTGTACTATATTTGTTTTTCTTCTTTAGATATTTATATCGAATAAATCAAAATCATAACTGAATTCTCTAGCACTAAACATACATTTTCAATTTTTCTTGCATTTTTTAAATACTGTTTATATGCAAATTAGTACATTATCAGTCTATTGTTTATATTTTACAATTTATAATATAGTTTGAGTTTTTCAATGTTCTAAGTATAAATTCAGTCTAAAAAAATTTAAGTTTTGTTAAGAATTTGATTATATCTTGTTAAATAAATAGTAAATAAACAAATTATTAAGGAAAAATTGATAAAATAAATTAATTTTAATTATATATTGATAAATTAAATTAATTTTTGTTTGCATTAGTAAACATGTAAAAAATAAATTTATATAAGGTTGCAAGATAATTAAAATGTAGTTTATCCTATATAATAGAAAAAGACTGAAGTTTTAACAATATAATTTTTGAATGAAGATATTAAGTCAGATATATTTCAAGTTATTTATGTCCACTTATGAAACTTAACTGGAGATTTAATTTGTTAAATTGCTTATGACTCATGAATCTTCTTAACTCAACCTAAATATAACTAGTTCTTTATTACTGAAAACATTCTCTTAATAAAACTATTTTTGTTAGCAAATTATTATTATTCTCTTTATTAAAAATTTTAAATATTTATCAGTAATTAAAATATTTATATTCAAAATCTTTCAATTAGAATACAGTTTTTTTTAACAAAATTTATATCTAATTTATGTAATGCAAAGAAATTTTAAACTATTTTTCATTTGGCTTAGTTTTTAATTGTAATAATTGGCAATTAACAGAGGTATGAAAAAAATAAAATTGAAAATGAATGATGAATTGAATCCTGTCAACAGTGTTTCGACTACCATAATTTTAAAGGAAATTGTCTTTGAGTGGCCAAACACATTTTGAAAAAATGATCAAAAATGGTGAATTATCAAAAAAAAATATTTAAAAATTTTTCCATACAAAAATTCCACTTTTATATATATTATTATTATTAAAAATGTTAATTTGTATTCAAATTCCCATTATTCTTTCATAATATTGTTAAAAAATTGTAAAAATTTGATTAATTTTAAAAGCATAATTATTGAGCAATAGTGACTAGAAGAATAGAGACAAAAGAGTTCAGCAGTAATGGTAGGAGAATGACAAGGTCAATTATTGTGGAAAATAAATGAATGTGAACTAAAATCAGCTGATTTGTTACTCTAACTAATATAATCTTATTATTATTCATGCTGTAATCAACAATTTTGTATTATTTGTATGAATAAAGGTGAGATGTATTAGAAATTTTTAATTTATGATAAATATTTTGCTTACATATACACAGTGATTATAATTAAACTTGACCTATTCAGCAGAGTTGCAGAGTCAGATGGCAAATGATCCGACTCCAACTCCCTAAAATTTGTAAAGTCTGACTCCGGGCAGTTTAAAAATTCGATTCCGATTCCCTAAAATTTGTAAGGTCCAATTCTGACTCTCGATTCCAGGCAGTTTAAAATTCTGACTCTGACTCCACCCAAAAACCTCCGACTCCGACTCTGCAACCCTGCTATTCAAAATACTCTGTAGCTATAACCAATAAATGGATTGACACCAAAATTTATATACAGGCTATTCAAAGGATATGAAAAAGGATTTTACAAAAAAATAGTTCATACAATTTCCTCTAGAGGGTGCATTACAGCAAAATACATGAAAAAAGCATAATAAACTAAGATCATAGTGAAAACAACTAATAACTAAGATCAACTTAAAAGAACAATTTAAACTTATAATTTTGCATTTATAAACATTACAAATAAAATCAGTGAAAACAATGGCAGTTTTGACATTACAGTCAAAGAAAAGATAAGCTGATGTACATAAGTACATGGATTGCAGCCAAGTTCTGAGTTAAAAATAATTACAACTAGTGATTGCCATTTGTTATCAATTACTTTGATAACTATTGCTTTACTGGAACACATTTGCCTGTGAAGATTTTTTATGAAAACCATGGTAATACTATGGCTTCTCTCTGTGAATTTAGCCATCATAAGCAATTATGCTATGGACCAATGTCTCTACAAGCTGTGAGGGACATGATAAGTCAGTTCTTGAACTGACTTATCATGTTTTCTTGAAATCTGGATTGTTAGGGATTCAATCTGGCAGAGAGTGCAAGCCCTTCATCAAAGAAATCATTGAAGATGTTATGACAGCTATTGTCAATCAATGATGCCAATAGTGCACATGCAGTAACATGGTAGTTAGACATATCATATGGCATAGCGTGGAAGGTACTGCAAAAGATAGTACATTTTTTTCTCATTCAAGATTACCCATTACTACCACCTCTTGATCCCTCCAAGGAATGGAAATTGATGCACCATGGCTGTGGAACATTCTGTGAAGTGATGAGGTGCAATTTTATCTTAAATAGAAACAGTTAATACTCATAATTAATGATTGGCACAGTTAATTAAGTTCAAAAGTCTTATAATTCAATCCAAGGGCCCAGGATTGAATCTGGATTCCACCTTTTTGAAAACTTTATATGAAAAGTTCTGAGAATAAAACAGAATAGAAGATTATATTGACATCTTTTAAATTTCTGTATGTTAACAAGAGGTGCTTTATTCAACTTTTACTTTTAGAACATTCGTTCATTATAAATGTCTTATAAAATTGGGGCAATGGCTTGTAAATCAAATTTTGGTAAAACTTATATTTGCTTGTAAACTAGGGATGACTTGTACTTGTTTTATTTTCTATAAGTAATTGGGTAATTATTTTTATCTATTTGCTTTAAATATTAATTTAATAGAAAAATAGCTCTTCAAAAGAAAGTTTTATTAAGAACAGTAACATTTTTGGCATTCCACATTATTCTTAATAAAACTTTCCTGTAAAGAGTTGTTTTTCTATTAAATTTATCATACTAGGAATTTTCTTATGTGGAATTAATAAAAGTTATTTATTTTTAATTGGTTTTGGAACATAAGTCTCCTTTTTGTATTGGCTCCATGTCTCATATAATATGGTTTCACACAACACTGTTTTTCAGGAACATATCTACTGTATTATAAGAGGGATTCCTGTATTTACCTAATTTGTTTTAAGAATCTTTTTGGGAATGATTTAATCCCATTTCTGACTTATGTTGAAACAGATAATCCTTCTTTTTTAAACAAATCATTTCATGGTATAGTATATACCATTAAATATAATTGTGTTGGCAAATCAATGGTATGCTTCAAAATTTTACTGGCACATGGAAAATCTCATAGCAATTTTTTGATTTTTTTTCTTATTTGAAACTTTAGTAATTTTAAATTCATTTGTATGCCTCAGATAATACAAATAAAAACTACATTTACAAATTTGAATATTTTGTGTTTTACTCTAATTCAGGGTTGTCCAAACTACAGCCCAGTGCTGTATTGAATGCGGCCCAACATAAAATCATAAATTTCCTCAAAACATTGAGATTTTTATGTAGTTAATGAAATTTTTATTATTTAAATACCTATATAAATTTCTTATTTCAACTTTCTAAAATATTTATTTTAGTGATTAAAATTTCTTGACCTTAATGATTTAAAAAAAAATCCGAATGAAAAGAAGTCAAAGATTATTATGCTAAGACATTTTTGCTTATTTGTCATGGTGGATATCATATATTGTATATTATTTATTAACTTTTTTGCTTAACTACTATTGTTAGAATTAGCATATTTTATGTGCAGTCCAAGATAATTTTTTTTCCTCAAATGTGGCCCAAGGAAGATAAAAGGTTGGACAGCCCTGCTCTAATTAGTTTTGTATATCATCATCATCATTTCTTATTTCATCCACTGCTGGATATATATACCTCTTTCTTGTTTCCGGTTGTATCTATCTTGTGCTAGCACATATGCATGATAGCATATCATGATATATATGTTGCCTTAAAAGATTTTGGATTTGCCATCATTGGTATACAATTTATAGATGATATAACTATTTTCTCTATTTCATTTCTTGGCATGTAATACAAACTTAATCTTATTCTCTTGAAAATCATTTAAATATTAATATTAATAATAATAAAACAAATTATTTGATTTTTTTTTGTAATTGTCCTCAACTTAAAAAATAAAGCTTATCTCTTT
>AYEL01085605.1:0-31701 GCA_000484575.1 Olivierus martensii | reverse complement strand
AGACAGGCTGCGGCGCACTGCAACGCGAAGCGAAGGATGCAAATTTTTTTGTCATCTTTGCATCGCTCCGCTTCGTTTCGCATCGCGTTCAGTGTGTCACGGCCTTGATTTTTAATAGCGACCAGTGATCGCTGATTAGTAAAAGTGATGAGCGTGTGATGGCCGGTGGCCAGACCAGCATTCAGCGCTGCGTTCAGAAAAACTTATTCTCATCGATTCCATGTATTAATGCTATACTATAAACAGTACTTCTATAGTCATATACCCAAAATACACAAGGTTTTTAATTGTCTTATCTTATTATAACGAATAAAACTTCATTATATTTACTTGAAAATAAATTGACAACTCAATTCAATATGACACCGTCAGTTTATATAGTTTCTTTAAATATTAATTTAAAAGTAAAAAGATGGTTTATGACTCGGTCGGCATTTTATATAGAGAAAATGGAATTTTCAAATTATAATTAATCTTCAATAATGAAAAGTTGTAAATTATATGGAATGAATAATTCAAAATCCACTATACATATCTAAACTTATCTCTTCCTTTATATTGTTTTAATCTTTAATTTTAGTTCAGAGATTTTGATAGCGGAATCATTAGTAATTTTTTCGATGTAATTTAACCATATATGCAGGCTGCAGTTGCTGGAATAGCTATTTATCTCTAGTATCCAGCGAAAACCCCTTTGTCTGTCACATGTCGCTGGGATTCGCTTCACGGAGCTGAGTACAGTACATGCGCGTTAGATCAGTCGCTGTCGAGTACTGGTTGGCTGGCAGCTATCAGCTACTCGCTGGTCGCTGCCACATGTCATTGGAAGCCGCTTCAGGTTGCTGAGAATACAGTACATGCATACTAGATCGCTCGCTGTTAAAGTCACTAGTAGCTGTTGTCAAGCCGCTGCTAGAGACAGTGATTTTCAAGTATTAGCGACTAAGTCACCGATAGTGAAATATCGCTCAACACTAGTTCTAGGGGCCATTTTATAAACTATGCACTTGCAAGCGTATCATGTATTATACAGCATATAATATTACGAAAAAATTACAGTACTTTAATGTCAAACTTTTCGCGCCTCCCTTTACATTAGTACGCGCCTTCCAGTTTGAAAATCATTGCTTCACACCTTGATTTTCATCTTCTGTATCTTATTAGGAAAAGAATGACGCAATAATTTGGAATTATTTTAAATATGCTCGATACTAATGAATGGTTATTCACTTTTTAAAATTTATCTGAAGTAATTAAGTGGATTACTGTTTGTTATGTCTATTAACCAAACATTGGTTATTATCTCTTCTTCAGCTATAAGATACGCAGACGGCTATAAGTTTAGAATAGCGAAGACTAACAGGATTAGGAGCGATCGAAAAATGTAAGCAGAATGGTACAATTGTCACCTTACCGCAGCACGGCGAAAGTGGTACAGATCGAAAGGAGGGACGAAACACACAAAAAGTCCCTAGTGAACCAAGGGTCAAAGATGAAACGTTTACGAGATATAGACCCGCAAAGTTCTGTTTGTTGCAAATGGCGCATGCGGTTTGACGTTGTGCCTCGCCTCGCTGTGGTCTGCGATGCGACGCGTCCCGTTCCCGTGCCCCATTACCTATGCCGCCTAGATGCCTTTGTATTTCGTAAACGTTTGACCTTTAACCCCTGGTCCATTAAAGATTTTTTGCGTGTTTCGGCCCCCCTTTCCATCTGTACGACTTTCGTCGTGCTTCGGTAAGGCGACAATTGTACCAGCAGAATAACTTTTATAAACGAAATATATATCTCTCTTGTGCATAGAACGAAAATAATGACGATGAAATAAAAGTACTTACTCGCTCATACAGCTTGAATCGGTGCACGCGTGGGTGACGTTCTGTTGGTGTTTCAGGCGTTAGGCTATGCGCCCACATGCAATTTGCAGTCGTCCGATTGTTCGGTCGACCGATCGTCTCTCTGCGCCCACGTAAGCGGCTAAACAGTTAGCTGATAGAGATGTGCGCTCACCCGTAACTAAATAATTGGCCGACAACTCATTTTCTAGGTCAATTGTACCAATTTTCTACCACAATTTGGCAAACTTCTGTCCAAAGTTGAGCGACTAAATTCTTATTGGAATGTTCTTTCACGGATTTAATTTACAGTGTATCCCTGAAGTGGACGATCAAATGAAGTGAGGTGATGGGAAAGATCATTTCCAATCAAAATAATCATATACTGTATGTGGTTATTCAATTGTTGATGGTTCAAAAGTTATTTCCAAATTTGGCCCTGAAACCGCCATACAACAACTAAAATTATTTATAAAAAAATGAGTTATTTGGTTGATTTTTTTAAATATGCTCCTGAAGAATGTAACTTTCTAATAAAAGCATTTTTATGATTTCTGTTATTTTCTGCCAAATAATAAAAATATTTTTGTGGACAAGTTTTGTTTTTAAAAAATTGGGTCCCAAAAGTGGACGATCAAATGAAGTAAGATGAAGAGAGAGAGAGTATTTTTATGATTATTCAGAACAATTTAAAAAATTGGGTCCCAAAAGTGGACGATCAAATGAAGTAAGATGAAGAGAGAGAGAGAGAGTATTTTTATGATTATTCAGAACAGTAAAAGTACTTTTACAAAATTTCAAGTCTAACCAGCAACCTTAAACTCTCGAAATTTTGTAAAACATATTTTTTAACAACCATCACATAGTTGCAAAAAATCTGTTCCGTACAAATCCTCGGTTCCAAATGATCCTAAAAATGATCTATCTCATCACCTTACTTCATTTGAACGTCTACTTTTGGGACCCAAATTTTATGAAAAAACTATTTTTATTATTTGGCAGAAAATAACAAAGTTCATAAAAATACTTTTTTTAGAAAGTTATACATTCTTCAAGAGCATACTTAAAATAAAAAAATCAATCAAATAACTCGTATTTTTTATAAATAAATAATTTCAGTTGTTCGACGATGGTTTCAGGAAAAAAACAAATTTTGAAATAACTTTTGAACTATTAACAATTGCATAACCACATATATGGTTATTTTGATTGGAAATGATCTCTCCCATCACCTCACTTCGTTTGATGAGGTGATGCAGAGGTCACTTCAGGGACACCCTGTATAAGACTGGTTTAGACTGAACTGCTTCTATAAATTTTTCGGTCCAATCACTGGTATCTATTTCCTTTAATCAGTAAATACAATATATTCAATGTGTATTTCCTTATGGTTTAAACAATTAAATAATAATGTATTCAATATGAATATTCATTTTTATAGTTATTATAAATATGAAACTAGTTTTATGTTTTGCTTAACAAATTATGTAGCCAACCAAGAACTCAACAGTGAATGACAAATTTTTTCTCCAGATGTGTTTGTCCAACTGTTTGGTGGCAAGTGGGCGCAGACTGATACAAAGCTATATGTCACACCCTAGTTAGATGATCGTTTAGTTTGTCGCAGTTCACAAACTGTTTAGTCGGCCGACAAAAGAGTTGCTAGTTGGCGCAGTCTCATAGAGTCATTTGTCCTCATTCCTGCCATCAAATAGTTGACCAACTGATAATCGCATGTGGGCGCTTAGCCTTAGGTGGATTCACACTGATCTTGCGACTGCGATCACGACTACGACCGCGACTGATGATTAGCGATACAGCATGCACATTGATCACGACGGCTTCACGATTTTTCGATTCAACCAATAGTTACTGCGTTTCTACAATAGCAAATAAGAGCTGATGTAGAATACAGCTCGTAAAAAATGTAACCAAATGCGTCCTTTTTATTGGCTATCGTAATGACGTATCCACTGCGACCGCGACTTCAATATTCAGCATGTTGAATATTGTCGTGGTCGAAGCGAATAGTCGTGAAGCGAGGCCTGATGGGATTGTTCCTATAGCAACGGTCGCGATCGCAGTCGTAAGGCCGGCGCAAACTAGTCGATGGCATCGACTGCGATCTGACGTCAGATGCAATTTCTCTAGCCACGTGACCATTTCATAAGACATCGCTAGCTGCGATCCCGGCGAAGTTTTAAATGACGTTGTTTTCACAGCCAATCAACATTTCTCGAATATTTGTTTACCCCTTGGTTACCCCATCGAGTAATAGCCCTCTCATAGTTCAGCCCACAGAGTAATGTATACAGAGTGCTCACTCATATATTTACTATCAGCGCCTTAGCGGTGCCAAAGAACTAAGAGAATATTCTGTTTCATTGCGCATGTTCAAACTTAGAGTTCGTCTTTCAAACCCAAGTTCAAACCACGTGTTCCAGCCATCGGTGGTTTCAACTGAGTTGTGAATCGTTAATTTAGCATCGTTACATTACTCTAGTATTATATATAAATCTAATTTAAAAATCATTATGGATAAACGGAGGTGTTTTCTGTGTGATAAGAGTGAAGACTTTACAGATTCTTAAAGGATAAATTAATGTAACGTATTATTTTATTATTAGTTGAAATCAATTGTGGAGTAGAAAGGAACTCCATGGCAGACACCCACACGACCTTCAGAAACATTTCATAGACATCAAAGCGTCAAACAGCTGGTTAGTCAGAGAGGATCTATTTACAGAAACAGAAGGATTTGTAATAACAATACAAAACCAAGTAATAAACACAAAAAATTACAGCCTCGGAACATTAGATTTACACCCCAAGACATATATAACACTACAAAAGGCATCACTACTCAATACATGCAACATAGTAAGAAAGTTTCTCAGCAACACAGACAGTTAGTTAATATACAACTAAATAATAATAATAATAATAATAATAATAATAATAATAATAATAATATACAACTAATTTATTAATATACAACTAAAACATCTCAAGAAACTACCTTAACTCTTGTCCGACATAGCACTTTTGCTCCGGAGTTATTTCGTGCTCACATTGACATACTCCAATATAATAATATTTTACCTTAATTCAAAACACATTACAGTTTACTGTATATTAAGGATCTCACCTATTAGATAAGATGACAGCCCTCATCAGAAATTTTCCTCACAGTTCTCTAAAATAAAATCATAACAAACAATAAAAGCTTTTATTAACATATTCATGTTAGATTGATGCCATAATGATATTACGTTGAACCATTTGACAGATATCAATGATGCCCAATAATAATATGAATTTATTAATATATTATTTTTTCTCTATTCTCAAAGAAAATCTGCATATTTACACATCTATTAAAAATGAATTTTTCCATTTATACATAGGTCAGAATGAAAATGTTTCATTAACTTTTTTTATTCAAATATCTAATTAACTTATAAAAAATTTTTATTGACAAATCTTTCAGAATATTATAGTCTATATAGTTAGAGTTTTCCTTTTGTTTTCAGTTAATGAGAAGAAAGAACTTATTGAATAATCTTGTAAGTGACAGAAAGGCTACACTTTCTTTTTTTTTTTTTGGTTTGAATTGTTTTTGATTTATGATGGAAAATAATTTGAGTTTGGGACATGGAAAAATCAAAAAATCATCATCAAGGAAGAGAGAATATTTACAATGTTCATAAACAGTTTTAAATGAGATTTTGTATAACATCACTTTATATTTGTAATTCATATAATAAAATTCTAATGAAAATGATTCAATAAAATTAACTTACATTAATATTAAATGAAATAAAACTTTGAATTAAAATAAGTCCATCATTTATCAAATTTTTAAAAATAAGCATTTTTATTATATTATAAACATTTAAAAAGTATAGCCTGATGAGAAAAGATGATATCTGCTTAATGCATAAAAATATCATGTGATACAAGAAGCTGTATTAAAGAATTAAATGAAAACTAATGAACTTTTGATTCCCTTCTTTAGTTTCTATGATTGTGTTTGTTTAATTTGTTATATTTATGGAGAAAAAAATTTTCTTATAAATGATTTCTATGATGGCTCTGAATTCTACAAATTATCCTTATTTTAATAGGTAATTAACATCTACTAATTATATTATGCATATTGACTGACTAACTATTTATTTTGAGAGATTTTCTGTTGATTGTTAGTACTTCCTATTTTAATGATGTTTACTAAATGATATTTCCATTTTCTTTTGGTTTAAAAACTAACATCACATGACAATTTTTCTAGGAAAAAAATTCTAAGTATAAAGATTATAATAATGTATATTTTTTCATTTTAGTGAATAGGAGCTTCCAACATACAAATCTAAGTTAGGCAAATTCAAATTTCACATAAAACCTTTGACATGTAAAATAGTAATACATTTAAAATTATCTTTACAATTTACTGAACTGCAAAGTATTGCAATTTTACTTGGTAGTATTGCAATGATGATTATAACATTATTATAACAATAGTTAATGATGATATTAATAATATTATTTACAATCAGTTCTAAATAGTAAATTTATTATATGTCATAATAATTAATATAATGCAAATTGTACATATGCATATCATCTGCTATACCTCCTACTTTGTAAGTAAGCTATACATTCAGTGCATAAAGTTTTTAACTATGCCATAAGAATTTATGTAAATCTGATTTAGATAAAATTTGATTAAGTAACAATCATGAACATATCTTATGAAAATCAAAGAACTCCTATATTTTGATATAAAAAAAATTGTGAATGCCATAAGAATTTATGTAAATCTGATTTAGATAAAATTTGATTAAGTAACAATCATGAGCATATCTTATGAAAATCAAAGAACTTCTATATTTTGATATAAAAAAAATTGTGCTTATTTCTAATTCCTTTATTTGATGACAAAGAAATATTTATTTTTATACAACTTTATAAAATGATAATTAATTATAAATAAATGATGCTTTTTTATAATTTGAAAATAATTTTACTAAAAAGCAATCATATAAGAAAAAATATATGAAGATTATAATTTTATATAAATAATTGAAAAATTGCTACTAATTATATTACAGAACCTCCCTGATTTTAAAACTTATGTTTTTGGCAATGTCTGGTAAGTAAAAATTTACATAACAATAATTAAGTCAAATTTACCTAAAATTTAAAATATTAAACATTGCATGCATCTCTTATCTATTAAAAATAAGATGTGATATAGCAAGAGATATGATATAGCTATTATAATATGATGGACATATTCAGTATAATTTGTATCATAACAGTTATAATGACATATGGAAATAAACTTCTTAATAATTAACTGTTAATAACTATTATGAATTGCATTACTTAGGTATTGTTACTGAAGTGTCTTACCATTGTTGCAATAGTACTATGTAAAATTGCAATATTTATACTATAAACTGAAAATTATAAGAGATGATTTTTTTTATTAGGTATTGTTACTGAAGTGTCTTACCATTGTTGCAATAGTACTATGTAAAATTGCAATACTATACTATAAACTAAAAATTATAAGAGATGATTTTTTTTTTAAATATTTTATATATCAAAATTTTTACATAAACAAAATTGTCAAAATTGGGGAATCCTTATACTGTATTTCCAAATAATTTGATCTGAATGCAATCACTCCTATCTGAATTTCACACTTTGTCTATATCTATTTTGTCTATATAGTATCAACCTAAGGGAGTACTATGTTATAAAACTGGTAGACGGGACGTCACCTAACACAATCTACCTTCAATATCAAAAAAAATAAATTATAAATTTTTATTTTTTTATAAATATTGCAAAACTAATACATTGCTATGCACATAACTTTTTGATGAATATTTATAACAATATATATATTATAACAATTTCTGTATAATAAATTCAAGACTTTTATTTGCATAATATACAAATTTTGATAAAATTTCAAAACTATGATTCAGTTTAAAATAATTCTTAAAGCATATGGATAATATAATTGTGACATCATGGACTTTTCACAAAAATATTCAATTTTCAAAAAAATTATTTGTAACATGATTATAAAAATTATTAAAATTCAAAGATATGATATCTGTAATCAATTCTTTTTATATAAAGCATGAATATGTTCAAAACTACAGTAAATGAATTAAGCATATTGAGTGACCTAAACAGATAAACCAGATTCAAACTAACTAGGAAACATCTGTTTTTAAATTAGTTTTGATTTTATCTGCTTTCATTGCAATAATATAGTCATCCTCAAGCTACTGTCTAGTTAAATCAAGTGCAACTTCTATTTTCCCTATATATAATATTCTTTTATAGATGTAACAATTTTTAATTTGTGATGCAAAATTATAATCTTAGGGAGGACTATATGTTTTTTAGAATCTCTATTTACTACATTTTATAAAAAGTCTATGTCCACTTTGTATGAGTTAAAGGAGAAAACTCATTTCAGTTTCTTATTATAGCATTTTATAATGTTACAATTATAATGTCAGTTATAATTAGTACTAAAGCTGATAATCTAAAAGAATTGTTTTTCCACTTAAAAAGGCTTTTTGTAAATATCTCTTAATTCTGATTGCCACTTCCCAAGCAGCGTTTCTTAGTATAGCATTTTATAATGTTACAATTATAATGTCAGTTATAATTAGTACTAGAGCTGATAATCTAAAAGAATTGTTTTTCCATTTAAAAAGGCTTTTTGTAAATATCTCTTAATTCTGATTGCTACTTCCCAAGCAACAATAGCTACACTAATTATTCATAATTATATAAATTATATTGAATTTTTTCATCACACTGCAAGTATAATATATATTTAGAAATACCAGAGTATATAGTTTCATAATATTTTTGTTTGATCTACCTAATTATATTTTATATGAGGTTAAAAAATTGTCAAAAAATCATTTTTTTTTTAATAAAAATTTACCAAAACAACATGCTGATAAAACTTATTATACAACGAGATTGATAAAATTCACATATAAAAATTTCATAATGATATATTAAATTTTTTGGTCCCATGACATTTTCAAGTCAATAAAACAAGAGATTAAGTCGTGATTTATTCAGTGATACTAACTTTAAACTTCAAAAGGAAAATTATCTGCAACTAATCACAAAATAATATTTAAAACAGATATACAAAATACTGTATAAAATTCTTCGCACTTCTTACATAAACATGAAACAGCACAAATTAAAAGTGGAAAATAAATTTTTTAATTATTTAAAAGATTTATTTTCCACTTTTAATTTGTGCTGTGTTATTCATGCAGATCTACAAAATCTAAAATAACATAAATCAATAAGCTAATTGTACAAAAATCATTCATTTTATTGCAATTTTAAATAATTTCATGTTCTAGATGCTGTCATATTGTGATGTTAATTTGGCAGTTTGGATTATATTTTGCTATTTCCCTCAAAGTTTGATTTATTTGTCTACATAATATAGCCAAGGACATTTTATATAGATTGGTTTGACTGTTTGATGTTAAAAAAATGAGGTCCATTGCTGGTAGGCTCCATCATATTATTGTAGGCTACTTTTACAAGTGTACATTCAATGCTATAATAAACTGACTTTATTTTGGTGGCCAGATGTAGCCCATTTATTTTAGTAAGCATGATGGCCAGATCCTAATAGTTAATAAAATGGGGTGAAGTATCCAATATGGAGTATTAAAATCATTTTATTATTATAATTTTTTATAAATACACATTTTGAATAATTGTGAATGAAGTACTCAAAATACTCCAAATTTCGCATTTTCCTAATCCATTTATTTCTCTCTTTCCTCGAAATATTAGATTTAAAAACCATCAAGAGTGCATTGTTTAAATAAAGATCATTATTACATATATTTTATGCTAAAAAATGTTAAGTTATGAAAAAATAATGAACACAAATGGAGTGAATATAATTTTATTTTTTTGACAAAGATTATAATTAAACAATAAACAAGGGCATAATTATACTATTAATACTAAACAATAACACTGTTAATAGCAAATAATATATAAGGCAACATTTTACTTTACTTACCACAATGCAATAAAATTGTTGGATATATGAATGCTTATTGAATATTTATAATGTTTAAACTTAGAACTTGCTTCAATCTTAAATTATTACATATCTTTAATCACTATTAAATTGATACAGTTGTTGTGAATATAACACTAGCATCAATTTCTTATTTTAAGCAGTGAAAGCAAAACCTTGCCAAATAATATTTCCTCACCTTTTAAATGTCTTATCTCCAGCTGAAAGATATTTCCTACCTTCTATTACCCTCATATTTGCTCATTCTCACATCCATATGCTAAACAATCTGCACCAATAATGAAAAAAACAACACCACAAATAGTAAGAAATGTTTATTACCCTCATATTTGCTCATTCTCACATCCATATGCTAAACAATCTGCACCAATAATGGAAAAAAAAAACACCACAAATAGTAAGAAATGTATTCAGCTAACGACTCAGCACACATGCTTCCTACAAAGTAGTTGCTGGCAATCTCATTTTAGCTGCTAATTACTCATTGAAGTAGTTAAATCCAGTTTATATAAAATGTCCTTGAATATAACTCTCTTGGAAAATTACTTAGCCAAAATAATGAAGGTCCTAAATTTTTTCTAAGAGGTATATCTGTTGGTCTAAATATTCAAGTATACCAACATGCAAAAAAAAAGTTGCATTGCTAATATATTCAAAGGAAGGTCCTAAATTTTTTCTAAGAGGTATATCTGTTGGTCTAAATATTCAAGTATACCAGCATGCAAAAAAAAGTTGAATTGCTAATATATTCAACTAGTTATATAAGTATGGGCTAATCTAATCAGCTAAAGCAACTGTGTGTGCATATGGCTGCCAATCACATTGGCAGTAATATGCACACACAGCTATACTATTTATGCTTTCATAAGCATAAATAGTAAGCAACAGGGACATTCTATCTTACAGAATCAAAAAGATCCAAATGCTCATATTTTAAAAGGCAAAAAATCTTTTGGCTAAATTCAAACATCAGAAAAAAATTATACAGCCTCAAGGCTGTTTGGATTCATGAAGATTTATAAGCCAGATTTGCCCAAAAATAGAGAAATAAACTTCATTGTATTTCTTAGGAAAAGAAAATAAATTATTAAGGACTAAAAAAAAGATTAGAGATCTCTTCTTGAAAGAAATTACTTGTTATCATTATATTTGTTTCATTCTTCCTAAGCATTATGTTAGAATCTACTGTATTATCTGAAAAATTTATTAAATGAATGTTGTATATTGATGCAGTTTAAAATAATATATGAAAAACTAATTATTATAATTTCTTATTTTTATTAAAAAAGTACTATTCTCTTATTATAGGATGTCCAATGGACTCCTCAATGCATGATGCATTAGAGAGATAATAAAGATCTGAAGTATAGAAGAAAATTATAGTGAATAATATCTACTTTTTATAAAAAGATATATACATGATGTTTCTTATTTGTATGTTGTACTATCTAAAATAAGTAATTGCAGATTGAAATTAATAATCATTATTATGGACTGACAATTAAAAACAAAAAGTAGTTATACAAAATAAACTTTTAAATAATTACTGTTCATACCAAACATCTGAAAAGATGGGCAAGGGTACAACAAAACTAAACTATATAACAATAAATAACACACAGTCTAGCTCAGCGATTTTTAAGTATGGTCTCCAGATGATTTTGATGTGTCCACAACAACAGAATATTTATGTATAAGTGGACAATAGAGTTTAAGGAAATGCTGAATATAACTGTGTTAAATTACTATTTATTGTGTTTACAGTACTATTCTATATAGCAGAGTCAAGATTTCAGTGGTTGATGTGGGAAAAAATGCAACCTTAATAATAAATGAATAATTCTTTTGTGATATTTTTTTTTACACCCTTCCATATTTTTTACTCGAGGCAAGTACAATATCTTGCTCACCCTAATCCCAGCAAGCTATTTTTCAGAAATTTGTAAAATATGAGTTGTAGTTAAATGATATATTGATTTGGATTAGTAAGTGTATGACTATCTATCCCTTGGCAACTATTCTCATATACTAATTATTATTATATTCATAATTAATTATTCCAATTTTTAGCATGGTAATCACTGATTTCACATCACATTGTGACATGTAAACAAATTATTAAATTTCTATTGTATTTTTACAAAAAATCTAACAAAATTTCTCATTTTTAAATACTAATATTTTATTTAGTTGACTCCAAATTTTCATTGAAGTTGTTTATTATTGAGGATTGAAATAAATTCCAGGACTTGCAGTGTAAAAGTGTTAAGTTTTTTCTATACAGTTTGGTATATTTTCATCAAGAAACAATAAAAATATCAAGAATATCAAGAAACCATAAAAATCAATAGTATTTTTAATTCATTTAAAAAATCATATTTTTATAATAAAAATTGAATGATTGGATTAAAAAATTATCATTTCCATTTGCTATAAAAAAATTATGAATTTTTATCACATTAAAGTTGGATTTAGTTTAATTATGTTACAGAGAGCCACTAGAATATACATGATGGTGGAGCTATTCTGAGCATTTCATGACTGCTCACAGTTCACCATATACTAGTCAACTGAAAGATTGAAAATATGTTTTAATGGGCTGATCTTGGTCCTTTCCTCAAAAATCTAAAGGTATGCAATTAGCAATTGAACATAGTTCTTTAAGTAGCCAGCAAATGCTTTATACATTGCAATTTTGAAACTTTATCACAAAATTTCAGATCTGTATTAATTGTTTTTGTCAAGCTATGAGCAGAAATAAAAATGAAAAAAGAATAAGTTATTAGCCATAGAAGGAAAGAAAGTGCTTGAAATTATGATAAGATATTAAATAAATATCAAGATAATTCAGCTGCTATTTAAATAATTACTATCAAAAATTGGCATGATTTTGCTTCAAAAATAATGGCAATGAAGATTACTGATTTTTTATCTAAGTAAATGTAACTTAGATAAAATTCATAGATTGTATATTAAATCAGTAACCACAATTTCTTTAATGACATACAAATAGTTAGAAACATTTACTTATCCTAATATATTACTTACTATATGTATTATTTATAATAACAAATTAGTCAAGATCAATGAGTCATTCATATGACTTTTCATGATTTGATTTTGCATCTTTTGAAAAATAGAATTTATCAATTTCTAATATATTGAAAATGCTATTGCTGAATATATATTGCTAAATGCTATATATCATGATTTGATTTTGCATCTTTTGAAAAATAGAATTTATCAATTTCTAATATATTGAAAACGTTTGATATTGCTTCATTATTATTGGCATATTCCATATTTAGGGGCAATATTTCATATAAAAAATAACATAATTGGAATGAAATTTACATATACTATTTGGTCCTTCTAGGAAACAAAGCATGGTAAAAATGATTGATATTAAATCATATTTGACTGGATATCTGCTGTCAAAATATTCTCATATAAATTTTATCAGATTTGAATGAAATTCATGTACATTATTGGGATCTACTAGAGAATTATGTATGTAATAATAACTTAATAAATTTTGATCATTTTTAGTATACATGATTCTCTAGTACATCCCAATAATATACATGAATTTCATTCAAATCTGATAATATTTACATAACATATATATCACTTTGATAACAAATGTCCAGTCACATATAATCAAATATAAATCAATCATTTTCAATAGGCCTAGTTCCCTAGATGATACTATTAAAGTATATAAGTTTCACTAATATTGGGTAATATGAGATATTGCCTAAAAATACATGAATACATCAATATTGAACCAAAATTAATTATTTTTAATAAATATAAAATTGATAAATTTTCAAAAAAAGATACTGAATTAAATTACTGTTCAATTTAGCACTGATTTAAAGTGGAAAAAATATACACATAACTTTAGAAGCGCTTTCGACTTTATTAAGTCCTCATCAGCTATACTTTACATAAAGATATACTTTAACACAAGAATTTTTTAGTATACATGATTCTCTAGTACATCCCAATAATATACATGAATTTCATTCAAATCTGATAATATTTACATAACATATATATCACTTTGATAACAAATGTCCAGTCACATATAATCAAATATAAATCAATCATTTTCAATAGGCCTAGTTCCCTAGATGATACTATTAATGTATATAAGTTTCACTAATATTGGGTAATATGAGATATTGCCTAAAAATACATGAATACATCAATATTGAACCAAAATTAATTATTTTTAATAAATATAAAATTGATAAATTTTCAAAAAAAGATACTGAATTATATAATGGAAAGTGTCATATGAGAGATTAACAGTAGTAATATATAATATATGATATGAATTTCTGATACTAAAAAATTTCACAATATATAACGGTACAGAATGAAAGAATATTTTTAGAATAACTTTGAACTTTTTTCTAAATAAAAACTTACCAAATAGTATCATATCTGTCAGTGAAGTACTTTCCAATGCATATTTTGCAATTCTTGGTGCATGAACTTTACGAACCTAAAAATAAAATATAGAAACATTATTGCTGCTTAATGGCAATGCTATAGTTTAATAGAATGACTACAAATGAGCTAAAAAAATTTCTTTTAAAAACAAAATGAAAAAATAAGCAGAAATTAATGAAACTAAAGCTGTTTTCTGATGAAATATTTACTTTCTCATAATAATGAAAAATAATATTTTTATAAAAGGAGGAAATATACAGAATTAAATTCTTTTGCTGAGCTAAGTTTGTCAAAAGTTGAAATATGTTTACACCATCTGAGAAACCAAGATAAATGGAAAATATCTTGAAGATTTCAAATAGATATATTAAAAGTGATTAAAATATTGCAGTTTATCTGAATATTCAAATTTTTAATAAAGTTATGAAAAAATATTAATACATTGCTGATTGAAATAAATTCCAGGACTTGCATTGCAAAAATGTAAATAAGTTCTGAATATTCAAATTTTTAATAAAGTTATGAAAAAATATTAATACATTGCTGATTGAAATTCCAGGACTTGCATTGCAAAAATGTAAATAAGTGTTTTCTATACAGTTTGATATATTTTCATCAAGAAACTACAAAAATCAACTATGAATGATTGGAAAATATGTAAATAAGATTGAACATTTTAACCATTAAACTATCTTTGAAAATGTTATACATTTTTGTTTGAATCATATTATTAATATTCTAAGAGATTGAGATAAGAAAGGATGCCTTTTCTGGGCTATTGTATGGCAAAATATTGTCAAAATTTTAAGACTGCTGGTTCTTTTCATTCCAAAGGATTTTTTCAAACCATATAAAATATTTCAACAGATTGATAAAACTTCATGTTAAAAATGATTATATATATATATTGATATCAGTTGATATCAGATAAAAAGTTATAGTAGTTGCCCTATTCAATGCTATAAACAAAAATTTTACAGTTAAAAAGGATATAACAAAATGAATATTTTTCAGAAAAAGTTTCATAATCTTCTGATGCAAGAAATTTAAAATATTAAAATTTATACAAAATTATAAACAGGAATAACTATTACATAAAGCCATAACATGTTAAAATTTTTTTTCTAGGATAAAAAAACGTATTATTTGGATTTACATTAATTGCAATGGGAAAAATTTATTCGGATTACGAACTTTTCGGATCACGAACAGGGTCGAGGAACGGATTGCGTTCGTGAACCGAGGTACCACTGTAATTCATTTAGTTTGGGGTGGGAGAAAATCTAGAGCTAGTTTAGCTTATGAATAAGTAATAAATGTGCACAAAATATTAACAATTAGAGAAATTGTAATGGTTAACTATAGTGTGATTATATTAGATAACTCAATCAAAAATTAATTAACCTTTAATCTTTGCTCCTCTGTTCTTTCTAATCTTCCTGAATGTATAGCTTCTAATTGCCTAAGAGATGCTGCAAAATGGTCATGAGAAGTTTTTAATCTTTCACGAAACTGAGAACAAATAGATCTTGATAAACGCAGAGGACTCAAACTTGCTAACATATCAGATGCTACTTTTCTTTTCCATTCTATATCTATTTGTGGTGGAGTTTTCCATGGTAAAGCTTGAACCAGCTGAAAATAAAAATGTTCAAATTTAATATCAAATATAATAAATTACATATTTCTGTTTTCTCATTAACAAGTAAATTTTAAGTTTAATGTGGCATATATAGTAGTAAATATATACAATTGCTTTAAACTGTATAGATATTTAAAACTTATTAGATTATTAAAATTTAATACATATATAATAAAAAATACAGGTAATTCTTGACTTACAATTTTATTGACAACAATTTTATTTTATTTTTATCAATTTTTTTTACAGGACATAACTTACTTGTTTCATTTTTTCAAACAAAGCTCGCAAAAATGTTGAACTAGTTTTAACAGTAACTTCTACCTAAAATTTAAAATGATTTTTTTTAATATATAGTTACAAGATATTTACATTTTAAAGTAAATAATTATTATAAAACTAAACAATTTTAGCAAAATTTTTTATATTTATAATATTTACTTTTGGTGTCTTTCATAATGCTATCCTTCAATTTATAATTCCATTAAGCAATTATCTTTTGTTAAAATAAGAGAATGTAACAATAGATATAAAACAACAACAGTTTACTTTTAAATGATTAATCACATTTTATTAATAAATACTGCAGTTTTATAATTAATATTCACAAAATTATTGAGACTATATTATTGTAAATGACTATATAAAATATAATTTGAAAACATTGATACATTAATAATTTTATAAAAGTAATATATTCAAAATTACATGGATCAAATAGGCATTCATAAATAAGGTTTATTTAATATGATTCAATAATCAAGTTGAGGGTAAATCTTATTCATGAATATTTCTGTAAAAATCATAAAATCAATGAAAATTTAACTCAATAATATATTATTATTTTCCTACAGGCCTATGGAATAATAAAAATTAGCATGGAAACATTTTAAATCAAGAAAAGTATTTTTCTTAATAAGGAAGAGAGAAGAACTATTATCAATCCTTACAATTGCTATTTCATATTAATTTTCCAATTATCAATTTTATTGCACTTAATTCCTTTAATACAAGTTCTACTGACATGCTTTTGATTCAATACAAGTTTTGAAATCAAACATTTTACTGATATGATTGGTAATCCAGTTTACCAAGATTTTTCCAAGATTATAGAAAGACTCTAGGAATAAATTCAACAAAATTCAAATTCTTTGAAGGACGGGGAGAAATACTTAAGAATATATATAGATACTGTATATATTCATATATAAGCTGTCTGTGTATCTGTGTATAACTGAACCCTTACTTCAGAGTTTGAAATTTGGTAAAAAATGTGAAGCCTGTGTATAAGTCACTGTATATATTCATATATAAGCTGTCTGTGTATCTGTGTATAACTGAACCCTTACTTCGGAGTTTGAAATTTGGTAAAAAATGTGAAGCCTGTGTATAAGCTGTCCTCCAACTTACAAGTATTAAAACAAGATGACATACATTGAAAAAAATTGAAAACTTTTTATAATTTAAAAAATTTTCAAAATCTAGTTGATTATTGGAATAAATGACAAAGCATACATACATACATAGCACTAAATCATAATGATGTAAAATGAAGAAAATACTGAACAAGAGAGGAAATGATTCTATCATGTCATATACAGTGACATTTCGCTACAACATGATTTTACTGAAGTGTTTGTATGGACAAAAACATCAAATAAATATTTAAGTTTCCATCATTTCCAAATCTCAACAAAAATATTTAGCAAATTTTAAATGATGAAAAATTAGAATCAAACAGGAAATGGAAAATTTTGGTAATTGACAGAAGTTGAATGCTGACCAACACACACACAATCATCAGAAGCACAAATCTCATGTCCGAAATCAGCTGCAAAATAATCACTATGTATTTCTTAAATGATCAGAATTATTATAAAATGCACAAATTGTCACCAGAAACATCAGAGATCATTATATTTACATTTCATATCAATTGATGCAATTGTGCAGCAGTGGCAGCCAAGTAAATATGCCTGCCACAAATGCACAATCATTAAAAACATTGATCTACACATTCCTGATTTTATTTGTGAAGCACTCAGTAAATTAATATTTTTGAATTTATTTAAATATAAACATTTATACACATCTGCATATTTTTAATAATATAATCAAGAAGAATTTTTAGAAATAAATATGGTGAATCTAGTCACTATCATAGAATGCCTTACTAGTGCAAACAAGATGCAAAGCATCCACTTTACGTATGTTCAATCATATTTGTGCAGTTTTTAATATTTAAAGTACTTGCAAAAATATTAATTTGTGTGCAGTCATTCAAGAGGTGGTCAAAAAGTTCTTACCCTCACTATGTTATGTGCACGCTATAGATATGTAATTGTAAACAATGATAAGTTACTGTCTTACAAATATACATACTTTTGACAAGACTTTTGACAGGTCCTGTTTAACTGGAGTTAGAATCATGATAGTAAAGTAGGTATCATGCTGGACAAAACTGAGTATCAAACCAAGCTACTGCATCTTTATCTTCAAGGGAAAACTGCACAAATAATCCACAAAGAGATGTCACCTGTATATGATAGGGAATGTTCATCATATGAGACTATAAAATGATGGAAACAGAATTCAATTGTTGTTGCACCAGCCTACAGAATGATCCAAGAGAAGGCTGTCTATCAATAGCCAAAGAACCAAGTGTATCAGCAAAGGCTGAGCAGCTAGTGCTTGAAGACAGACATGTGACAGTTAATTTCTTAGCTAAGGAAAAGCGTTAGTAGACAATTAGTTTATAACATATTGCATGATGAAGCCATCCTCATTCTGATGATATGGTCCAAAAAGCTTTGTAGACATTCCATATGTTGCTGTTTTTAGAAAGATGTCAGCATGTCAGCAATTTGGAAAAATCCATTATGTAGCCACCTTGCTCATATGTAATGACACATGAGCAAGGTGGCTGCATTGCTGTACTAATTGCTATAAAAAGTCAATTTACAGCAATTAGTGACCATGAATGAATGCTGGATTTATCTATATCAGCGTTTCTCAAACTTTTTCACTTGTCGACCCCTTTTACCGAAGCAAATATTTTTGTGACCCTGTATAAATATTTTGTATAAACTAGTACAGTAAAACTTCGATCTAAGGTTCGTCGATCTAATGTTTTTCAATCTAACGTTCAAATTTTCTGGTCACTATATCACCAAACTCATAAATAATTTTCAATGTAACGTTTGACAGAATTATTATTACATCCCGTTCTCTCACACATCCTATGTAAGTCACATAGTGTACTTAAGTACAATGCACTGTATTCCGATATTCAGTTCAATAAACGTTTTATAAAATGTAGTTACTATACACAGTAATTTTATTTTATTTCGAATATATTTGCCAATTTGAAAATCACAATACGTGCACTCAAGGGCTGCACATTTTCTACTCTTTTGGTTGTAAATTTCACTAGTAATCTCTTCACATTGCAAAAGTTTTGCAGGTCCGCGTTACCTATATATGTACGTCATTTTTATTTTGCCGTTTCCCGATCTAACGTTTTCCTCAATCTAACGATTTTTTCGCCGTCCCCTTGGAAAACGTTAGATCGAAGTTTTACTGTAATACGAATTAAAACATTTGCTGATAATAAATCATAAAGAAAATTTATTAGAAAACAATTCTTTAATATACATACAAATATAATTTTACTATATATTAAAGATAAAATCAAATATTCATACTAATGTGCTGGATGTGCTTGTTTCATTTTACATAAAGACTTAAATCTTGGCTGAATATTTGATACTGCAGGACGTAGAGCATCTTCAACGTTTTGCAGATTTATCCGATTTTTTGATTTTATCATCGTTAATGCTGAAAATGCAGTTTCGCATAAATATGTAGTGCAAAATGTTAGAAGTATGTTTAGAGCCATTTCAGAAAGTATTGGATATTCAGTCCTAATACCCAGCCAAAATTCATGTAATGATTTTTTGGGAAACTCAAGTTTTAAACCTGTATCGCTTGATAACTCGGCAAATTCTTCTTGAGCGTTTAATGGTAAATGACTAACATTAATCATTTCAGTTAAGTATGGTTTATGAATCCAATTTTCTTTTTCAATATTAAAATTTGAAGGAAAGTATTTTTGAAATTGTCCCCCCAAACACTTCAAATGATCAATTATAACTTTTAAAATTAAATCTTTGGAAAGATTATTTTCAATTATAAAAGCATCTAATGCTGTAAACATTTCTAACGATCCGTTTTCCACTATTTTTCCATATGTTCACTTTTTTAACAAAACTTTCAATTTTATATTTTAATATAAATATATTGCAATTATTTCCTTGAAGTGACATGTTTAAATTATTCAATTTTTCAAAAATATCTGTCAAATAATACAGTTTTAAAAGCCATAATTCGTTGTGAAAAAAATCAACAAAATCAGATTTCTGCTCTGTTAAAAATATAACAACTTCATCTTTCAACTGCAGTAATCTGTATAAACTTCGTCCTCTTGAGATCCACCGTACTTCTGCATGTAGCAATGACTTGGTAATCGGAATTCATATCTTTGCAAAGATTTGAAAATAGACGACTATTAAGGGCTCTGCTTTTTATGAAATTAATGATTTTGATAGCATCGCAAAGCACAGAATTTAAATCTGGTGATAATTTTTTGGCTACGAGTGCTTCCTGATGGATCATGCAACGAGTAAAAATGATATGTTCATTGCCATTAGCTTTAACTTTTGATACAAATCCAATATTCTCACTCGTCATTGCCCTAGCACCATCTGTACAGATACGACGCAATTATTCCATTGTAAACCCTCATTTGTGATAAATTCATCAACTTTAAGATAAATGTCTTCCCCTCTTGTGTGCGATTCCAAAGGATGACAAAATAATAAATTTTCGTGTATACTTCCTTCATAAGCATATCTTACATAAACTAACAATTGTGCCAAGTTAGAAATATCAGTTGTTTCATCCAATTGAACTGCAAACTTTGGGCTGTTCTTAAGCCTAGTAATAAGCTGTTGCAGTTGGTCATTACTAATTTCAGAAATTCTTCTAGAAACAGTATCATTCGATAAAGGAATTTTACGAATTTCATCTCCATATTTTTTTTCCATGAACTATTTCTGATATTTTTATTGCAGCAGGCATTACCAGATCTTCTCCTATCGTGTAAGGCTTTTTATTTTTTGCAATTAAATAAGAAGTTTCGTAAGATGCAAGTAAATACTTTTCGTTGACAGCAACAAATTCCTCAAAATATTGTTTTTCTGTATTCGAGAAATTTAGAAGTCATTCAAAATATTCCTTTGGCTTATTGCAGTACGTTGCATGCTTGGTACTAAAATGTCGATTTAGTTTGGATGGTTTCATGCTTTCAGCAGCCAAAACTTCATTACAAATTAAGCAAATAGGTAGTTCTACATCATTACGATTAATATAAGAAAATCCAAATGACAAATAGAATTGTCATATTTTCGTTTTTTTGGCAAATTAAGTCCCACTTTTTGCATACTACAACCTGCTAGTGAGTAATCTGATGCAATGTCATCAAAACTTTTATCCTTTCTGTTTAAATTTAGCCACTTATCCATAACAAAAATATATTTTTTCTCCGATATATAAATATCATAATTAAAAAAATAGAATGAAAAATATACAATAATACTCCGACTTATGTAAATTTGGAGATACATAACTTTAAATGCTGCCCCTTCGTGCTTTTGGTTATTTCACAATTACATTATGCATATATATGTATATGAATACAATAATACTCCGACTTATGTAAATTCGGAGATACATAACTTTAAATCCTGCCCCTTTGTTCTTTTGGTTATTTCACAATTACATTATGCATATATATGTATATACATATTTCATTTGCTGATTTGTTGATTAAGCATCTTTAATTACAACTACATATTATAAACTTCTATAATTTGTTGTTTCCTTGGTAATAAAGAGCCATTTAAGAATCTAATACATATGTATTTGAAACAAAGGTAACCCGACTTACATTATGCTTCCCGGGATATTATGGCACATTAAAAAACATCCAAATTATTAGGCATTTTAATATTAAGTTCGATTTGCTCGTACCCTATCTTAGAAATTTCAAGAATCTGAAATTTTTGGAATATGTAAAAATTAAGTTCTTTAAAAGAAAATTTCAGGTCAAGTCAGCCAAAGACTCCTTTAAAAATCGAACTTAATTTCGAAAAATCATCTTTGCGATTAAGGTATTTTACTTGAAAATTTTTTTGTTATTATTTGTATTTGTAAACTTTTAATAAATTGTGAGAAAGGGGAAGTGCGGAAGTACTTTCCTCCGTGCAAAAGAATAAAATAAAATAAAAATACCAATATTAAAGAATTTTTTTTTAAATTTGGAAAAATTAGAATTTTCCAAAATTTAGTCCTACCTGATACACACTCAAAATTTTGAATGTATTAAAAGAAGCATAGAAAAAATTTTGAAATTCCCACCTTTCACTACTGTTAGAAAAAACGTTTTTTTGGCGATTAATCGTTTCTAAAAATAATTTATCGCTTAACTGCGCTATAGTTGCCAGTTTCGCGTCGCTTAGCTGCATGTATGAGATACACACTCAAAATTTTGAATGTATTAAAAGAAGCATAGAAAAAATTTTGAAATTCCCGCCTTTCACCCAACGGATTTCACTACTGTTAGAAAAAACGTTTTTTTGGTGATTAATCGTTTCTAAAAATAATTTATCGCTTAACTGCGCTATAGTCGCCAGTTTCGCGTCGCTTAGCTGCATGTATAAACAAACAATTAAGTTTTTAATCATAATTACAAAGGAAAACTTTTGATAAATTTCTTCATTCTTAAATACTTCAATAAATTCTTTTATCTGATTTTAGATTTTTATTTATACCATTTATTAATTTTTAAATAATGATTAAGTTGTTCCAGCGCACGGCATTCTTCTTGTTTTATATACAAAAATTTTGAAACAGTTTCACAAAAGGCAGATTGAAATGACTTAACAAAATTTTTAAATAATGATTAAGTTGTTCCAGCGCACGGCATTCTTCTTGTTTTATATACAGGGTGCCCACGTTTCTGTGGACCATGAGAAAAAAATATTAAGGACGGATTTTTATTTGGAAGGAAAATGTAAAAGGACACGTGTTTACAGTTTTCACATATATCCGATAGTTTTCGAGAAAAATGCCTGGTCCACAGAAACGTGGGCACACTGTATATTAAAAAATTTTGAAACAGTTTCACAAAAGGCAGATTGAAATGACTTAATAATAACACAATTATGAAATAAATATTAGAAGATAAAATAATGAACAATACTTGAAGAAATAAGTATTACATTAAAATGATGTATGAGCATGTCACAAATTCGGACCCAGTATCGCAATATATAATGATTAATAACTTCCAATCTTTCTATTTAGGAAAAGAAGAAATTACTTTATCATCATTAATTGTTTAAGACAAAATTTTTGATTCCATTTATCGTCATAATTTGCATTATACATCTGATTAAAAAAATTTGGTAAAAAAATAAATATATTTTCTGGGACGGAAAGTGCTACTACAGATCACAGAATATTTAAAAAATAGAATATGAATCAAACTTTTATAATATGCAATTTAGAATCCTTCGAAGTTGTAAAATTATATTTCACCCACCCTTGGTCAGATTTTATTGACCATTTTCGTGTCTCTCTCCCACTGACGGCTCATATCCAAATGACCTCGGATTATCCTGGGTAATAAAATCGCTCGGTCTGTTTACAAATAAAACAACAGATGCCTGTTTTTTAACTTAAAAACACCTTGTAAAAAAATTTATGACTGAATGAAATATGATAATCTGTTTAACAACAGATGCCTGTTTTTTAACTTAAAAACACCTTGTAAAAAAATTTATGACTGAATGGAATATGATAATCTATATTTAAAAAAATAGAATATGAATCAAACTTTTATAATATGCAATTTAGAATCCTTCAAAGTTGTAAAATTATATTTCACCCACTCTTGGTCAGATTTTATTGACCATTTTCGTCTCTCTCTCCCACTGACGGCTCATATCCAAATGACCTCGGATTATCCTGGGTAATAAAATCGCTTGGTCTGTTTACAAATAAAACAACAGATGCCTGTTTTTTAACTTAAAAACACCTTGTAAAAAAATTTATGACTGAATGGAATATGATAATCTATTTATATAATTTTGATCATATTACTTAAAAATTCATTAATTAAAAATCAATAAATTATAATTAAAAATGATATTTTGGTTAGCAAATAGACACACTGCTAAAAAATAATGTTTCATATTTTCTGAAGATTTATTTAAAAAAAAATAATGAAAATTTAGTTTAATTAACAGTTAATTATTTTGCATGCTAATTTGCATTTTCCAACTTCTGATATCATTTAATGTTAAACTGATGGATATTAATATAACTAAATCAAAAAATAAACGAACACTTACATCAATAGAAATACCCATTTTTTACTTTTAAAATAATATAGAAAAAATATTTATCTATAAAAAACACATGCAATTTATTTTTTTGAAATAAATATTAGCTTCAATTTATAAAATTAAGTTTGTCCGAAAACACAGATTGGTTGATACAGATGGGATACTTTGCTTATTGGAAGGTGCTGCCACTATTGGCAGTACCTGGCATTACTCATTTCACCTTTCTTATAGATAGTGGAAGGTTGGTTATTATTGTTTCTACAAATTTTATGGCAGTATTATTACAAAAAAACTTTTATAATTAAAACTTTCAAAAGATTAAAACATCATTTTAATTAATAGCTGAGTTCATTTCAAGTACTCTCCATAGAGACGCTTTGTTCATTTATTTTATACAATAGAGTCTATGAAAGTGTCCTATCTGTCTCAACTAATCTGTGGTTCAAAAATAACCGATTTTTAACCTTTATTGAATATTGTTATTTTTTACGATAGTTATCTCATGAAAGAAAGCATTTCATATATGTGTAAAGTTGAAAGGATTTAAAACATCATTTTAATTAATAGCTGAGTTCATTTCAAGTACTCTCCATAGAGACGCTTTGTTCGTTTATTTTATACAATAGAGTCTATGAAAGTGTCCTATCTGTCTCAACTAATCTGTGGTTCAAAAATAACTGATTTTTAACCTTTATTGAATATTGTTATTTTTTACGACAGTTATCTCATGAAAGAAAGCATTTCATATATGTGTAAAGTTGAAAGGCTCTGTTAATTTTATATTTACTTGTCAAGGAATAACAATAGAACAATTTTATGATAAAATACTATATAATTCAGGATATCAATAGTCTCAATTATGCAAGCGGAAATGACAACACAATGCCTAGATGAAACAGTTCACGAGTTACCGCAAGCACTGTTTCACTATCATAAACTAAAAAATATACTATCTGTGTAGTATTGCAAACTGGTTTTGAATTAATTTTTGGTCGTTGTGTGTTCAGAAATTTTTTAGTTTTATTAAAATTTCTGCGACCCCTAAATTTGATTACGCGACCCCTTTTGGGGTCGCGACCCACAGTTTGAGAAACACTGATCTATATGATCCTAAGACCAAGGAAATGATCAAAACATAGAAACATGCCTCATCACCTTTTGCCTTTTTGGGTATGGGTGAAATATGATCAACCAGCAAGGTCATGTTGTCTGTGTATTAGGACAGTAAAGATGTCGTATCGACTAATTACTTACAAGAAGTTCAACAATAACAGAGCATACCACAGGAACAAAAGTTATGAGAAAGTATCAAGAAAAAACATGCAATTGCTGTCAAAAGATGCATTGCTGCTAGCTGACAATGCACTTGCACACTAAGCTGCAAAAACAGTCACTTTTCTGCATATATATGACTGAAACCTTGCTCCATCCTCCTTATTCTCCCAGTCTGGCATCTTCAGACTTCTTCCCTGCAGAATACTTTTCATATTTTAAAACAGAAGTTTCTTTAATGAGGAGGAAGTCATTACTCCTTCTCATGCTGGTTTGCCTCCAAATCTGCAGACTTCTATGAAGAGAAGATTAAACACCTTAAGGTAGTGTAGGCTGTTCCATAAGTGTGAAGTGTGTGGCCCTAGGAAGTGATTTGTAGAAAAGGAAGAGTTGGAAGACCAAATTTCAGATATCTAGAACATCTGTATCATGATAAGAGTAAGAAATTTTTGTATATATCCAGATATTTAAAAAAAAACTTGAATCAATAAGATAATGATCTTTATTAGAAATAAATATGGCAGATCTGATTGGCATGAAGGCATGATGGTAATTCAGCACAACTGAGCTGGTAATCTTATGATTTTGCAAAAATTTTTCAATTTTTGACTATTCTGAGCTTAAACTAACCCCTTCAAAATTTTTTTTGGAAAAATTCAACTTATACATGAGTATATATGGTAGTCTTTAATTTACAAACAAAAGTCTACTATCTTTCTTAAGTTCTGAAAAATTTAGCACTTAAGATGCTTAAACTAACCCCTTCAAAATTTTTTTTGGAAAAATTCAACTTATACATGAGTATATACGGTAGTCTTTAATTTATAAACAAGTCGTCTACTATCTTTCTTAACTTCTGAAAAATTTAGCACTTAAGGTATGCTTCCTTCATGTATATTTTTATTAAACTAAAAGCAGAAACATTTTCCAGTCTTTCATCCCTCTTCAATTGCTACTAAATTATTTTTATATATCAAATTGTTTATATATAGAAATTTTTTAATTTTACAAAAAATTATAAACTTTACAAAGAACATAAATGAATCAAATGTATGCATTACTGGATTTTTCTATATAGAAATTTGAAATTTTGTATATAAAAATAACTTTACAGTAATTGGAGAGAGTTAATAAGATTAAAAAGACAAAGTCGGTCAAGGACAAACTGCAGGCGCTTGGTTGGGATGTTTTACCTCACCCGCCGTATAGCGCAGATATCGCTCCATCGGATTACCAACTCGGAGAGAGTTAGATTAAAAATATTTATACTTTTAATTTAATAAAAAAAATGTTGATGAAGGAAACCTATCTTAAATGCTAAATTTTTCAGAGGTTATATAAATAATTTTTGTTTAAGTATAAAAAAATATTTATATATATAAGGTGGAAATGAATATAAAAAAAATTTTCTAAGTTCAACAAAATAACCAATCATTCAATACTACATAGCAGTAATTTAAAAAATAAATTTTCTAGTTAAGAAGGCAGCAGTTTTTCTAAGATTGTTATTAAAAAGTTTGTCAATGAGAAAAACTATTCTTGACATTCACAAACATGTCATAACTATATCATGATTCATTCTTATTCAAGAATTTAAGATTGTTATTAAAAAGTTTGTCAATGAGAAAAACTATTCTTGACATTCACAAACATGTCCTAACTATATCATGATTCATACTTATTCAAGAATTTTTTAAATATCAGATGTGTGAAAAAGTTCTCACTGTTTTCCAATAGATGGCTCTGCACGTAAATGGTGACGCAATCTGTCACAACAGAAGCATCATTCTCAAAGCCTAACAATCTATCAATAAGACTGCGTCAAAAAATTAGTGATTTTTTTACACTGTCATTTGCTGTTCGCACACAAAAATGTCGAATTTTGAACCGAATAAGCGCCATTTGCGGGAAGCATTACTTTTTTGCTTTCATTTAAAGAAAACTGCAGCTCAAGCACATGATATGCTTATGGATGCTTATGATACGTATGCTCCTAGTAAAACAACGTACCGTGATTGGTTTCACCGTTTTAAAGACGGTGATTTCGAAGTTGAAGACCACGAACGCAGTGGTAGGCCGAAATTGTTCGAAGACGATGAGTTGGAGGCTTTGATCGACCAAGACCCAAGCTAAACCTTGTACGGACAACAATTTTACAATTGTACGGACAATAATTGTTGCGTTTAAGCCGAGCGATCAAGGAAAAACACGCCAGAATACGCCAAACGACATGATAAGGTGGCTTTCCAGCACGACAACGCACAGCAGCATTGTGACAAAGTCGGTCAAGGACAAACTGCAGGCGCTTGGTTGGGATGTTTTACCCCACCCGCTGTATAGCGCAGATATCGCTCCATCGGATTACCACCTCTTCCGATTGATGGCACATGGCCTGGCCGACCAGCACTTCTCGAATGACGCCAAAGTTCGAAAATGGGTTGACAAATGGATAGCCTCGAAAGATGACGAGTTTTTTCGCAACGGCATTCAACAGTTACCTGAAAGATGGGCAAAAGTATTGGCCAGCGATGGACAATACTTTCATTGATGTATTTATTTTCATTCTTTTTTAAATAAAGACTCTTTTTTCGAAAAAAAACAGCGAGAACTTTTCACACACCTTATAATTGGCTTATTTTGATCATCTTATATTTCTCATAAAATATTTAATAATTTTAGTTTTTCTTTAGATTATTAAAAAATTTCTAATAATGTTATGTAATTAAATTTTAATCTTTCAAAATATTATTACATAATAAAAATAATAACTACCTGGTAAGCAGCATTAAGAATCTGTTTCAATGCATTACTAGCCTGTACAGATTCACCACTCTCTTTACATACTCTTTCCAAGCTTCCAAGACATCTTTCCAAAGTACCTAAAAAATTAATTTTTATTTTTCAGTTCAAATTTGTATAAAAATTTTATTAGAGTAAATGATATTAGAGTAAATTGGAAAGAGATGAAGCAAATTAAGCCAGTTAAAAATGGTACACAGCCAGTGATAGCAGAATCGTTAGAAATATTAAAAAGGATAGGAAAAGAGAAGCTGATTAATGATAGACTGAACTGGGAGCCCCCTCTGGCATGGAGATACGTGTTGAAGAAAGGAAAAAGGAATAATTGTTAAGCATTAAAAAATGAAGAAGGTGGTGGTTAACTGACTGATTTATGTATTTAAAGAATGTTTTGTTTAATATTTTGCATAAAATATAATATATTACATAATGTTACGGATTTTAATTTTGAATTTAAGAACATTAGAATTTTAGAATGTTTTATACATATATGTTCTAGAATATATAAATATTGTAATAATCTCTTGATTCAGTTAGGTTAAAGTGTAGTATACCTGAAGAGGGTGCAAATGCACTGAAAACGTTTGTGTATTTAGGTTAATAAAAATGATAAGTTGAATACTTTATTGCAGAAAGTGTTGTATTTATTATTGTGAGAATTAGTAGAAGTTTAAGCAGTTAAAATAGGGAAATTAGTAATATCATTACATACTGAAATGCAATTATTATTCAAAACTTCAAATTTAATGACTAATCTGAATTTTAAATCATGCGAATAATTTTAATTAAAACTGTACCATTATTTAATAACAAATTGAAACAATAAGAAAGTTTTATTACATAAATTATGCCAAATTGGCTTAATTTTTTAATGTGATTCTTTTTAGATTAGAATTATAACAGCAGCAGCATAGGATTATAGATAAATATGTAAAATTTATTAATTGGTATTTTTTCAAAGTTAGATGAGGCAGCCGGATTGCCTCCAAGGTCATGCACAAGGTTAGGCTGAACAGACTATATAATATATATTTGCATCAAATTTATAATTACATCTTGAAAGTTCCAGGACTTTGAATATAGTTCTTGCGCGACACCTTCAAGATATATTACAGTAAACTCCCGTATAATGCGCTCTCCTATAATACGAATTCGTGTAATTATACCCGTGCATTATACATCTTGAAAATGTCGCGCAAGACATTTTCACATTCAAGATGGCGTCGCGCACAGGTATTGATACTTCATTATGATAAGTACTTTTTCATATAGCTTCTTATCGGTTCCGTTTTCGCGATTGATTTATATTCCGATTTACTACTAATAATATGAATAAAAATATTATGCGAAAATTTCAGATTCCGTGAAAAGCAGAATCTTGCCGTTTTTACCTTTATATAATTTTATTATAGTCAAATTTCATTGTTGAAAATGAAACTCCTGTAGTTAACATTATATCTATGGAAAGCTGATTCCTTGTTTGAGCTTTTTACTTTATAAGCACACTCCTGATCGAATTAACTCATTCATTAGTCAAAAATTATTTGTACAACATATACAGTAATTAAAATAAAGGAATTGAATATATTACAGGTATCAAGATTTCTGACCATTGGATGGTACATATTGAAGGTTATTACAGTTAATGCATTTTATGAAAGAACAGAAGAGAATAGTACAGTTTTATGATGAATTGTAAAATGTAATAATACCTATAGATAAGAACAAACTGATGTGTTCTTACCTATAGGTAAGAACACATCAGGCGTCTTCTGATGGTGTAGCACACGATTGCGTATCCTTCCGCCATTAGATTTTAAAGTATAAATAACACATTTTTCAATAATTTATCTACTATTTTGTGCATTTTATTTTTATTATAATTTTTATTATTTAAGACGTTTTGCCGATAAATCTGAATTCTTCATCATGTCCCTATATTATTCTAAATACACTTTATAAAAATTTTTAATTTTATAAGCATTTTTCCATTTTTTATTTATTTATTTAAATAGTAATTTTCATGCACTGCATTTATTAAAAATTACAATAAAAATGAGATTGTTTACTTTTAAATAGTTTTATTATTTTTATTAATATTTATGAATTGTTTTAATTCTCCCACCATTGCGATGAACTGTCGAAAAATTAACAGAATAATATCTAACATGATTTGGCTAATTTTTTTATCAAAAGGGCGGTTTTGCTTAACGTTTACGGAAAATTCTCGATTAGCATAGAATTATGTTGACATTCTTTATACGAATATCGATGTGGTGGAGTCATAAGAAATCTGTGGATGGAGTAAGCGGTAAAGTGTTGTTCTCGTTAATATCGTCGTTAGGACATTGTCGACATTTGTCTATCAGTAGACGACTTATGATGGGGCATTCATTACAGAAAAAAATAATGAAGTGTTTCATGCGAATTTAGTAAAATCTTCATATTTATTTAAATGATCTTCCATGACTTTTCTTTTTGTATGCTTGTTTGGTGTCGATACTCATTCATTCATTTCCTTCCTGATTTTGTAAACAATCCTTACTGACACGCCGGTTAATTCCATTACTAAATCTACGAAGTAAATTGTTAATTTATCTGGATTCAATTCTACCAACTGCTGTAAACATTAAAGAATCTTTCCTCTCACATTATTCTTCACGTAAGAACAAGACATCTTACTTTTAGAATAATCTCGAATACGAATATTCTCGATTACGAAATTTTTAATTTTTTTTTTAATTTCGTCTTTTTCTATCCTCGGATTTTTTATAATATCGAGCATAAAAATTCGAATTACGATTGCAGTGAGATTTTGAAACTGTATACATGAAATTATTTTGATCAATATTTCTTCTCGCGGACGAACTATAACCGTTTCACTCATGACGTCACTGCCATCTGAAAGTGGAACAGACTATACCATGGTCTATAAATATATATGGTCATCACACTCCTACCGATGACAAAGGAAAAACTGTTAAGATCTAGATTTTAATCACCATGGCGGCGTTGTTGTCGCACCTATGGTCATAGCAGACGAATCTGTATATAGTTACTTATAGAAGCTTATAGCTCAAACATAATATTTCAAAATGTTTT